>WNGS01009695.1:0-11233 GCA_020271785.1 Procambarus virginalis | reverse complement strand
TGACCCCAGGAATCACATGAGACAAGCCCATGACATCACCCTAACAAGAGAAATGTTGAACAAAAATACCTGTATAATGACCCGGGCGACACAAACAGAGGTAATTCCTTCTCCAGCTCCCAACACTCCTACCATCACAGTCTCAGCAGCCGCGCTAGCAGACGTGCTGTCTACAAACGATAACAGCTCCACCAGCGCTCCTGAAATAGCTACAACCACCAATCAACGAACACCTAAGCCTACCTAAGGCTGCGAGGCGAAAGACAAAAACACCCACTACGGAGGTTACGGACTCCTCATACGAGGAAATCATAGTAGGAGCTCCAGCCCGCATCACAAATACGACACCTACACAGTTCAAGACTTCCTCATGGAGGCCACGTCACCAAACTCCAGCGACACACTGCTCAGCCAAAGTCCAGGCAAGAAAGAAACGGAAAACCTAGGTCTACACTAATCACACCAGCTCCATAACTGGTAAGCCAGCCCTCCAGGCTGAAAACCATCATGAAGACCCCCATCCATCGCCAGATCTCTAGTATCAGCCACTGATACAGATAATGGCTCCAAAGAGCCTCCACTTACGGGCTCACCATAGCCCGTGCTACTGGAACTTATTGTTCTGAGTAGCTGAATCTTAAACAACAACAGTAAAATCGTTTCACTTGAGAATGAACCATGGAGGTTCGAAACGTTGTGCAAATTGTATAATAAGTGATAATACATTCTTAGTAATTCACCTCTTTTCTCCACCCTGAAATTACGAAAATGAGTTTTGGAGAACTAATATTTCAGCTAAGCCCTGATGCTAAGAAATAGTTTCTTATAGAGGGATAGAAAATAGAAAATAGAGGGATAGAAGCCCTAAATCAGAAGATAGTAAATACAGAATATGCGGTCATATTCAATGAGACATGTTTAAAAGAAAACTGCTGCCAGTATACACCAATATATATATATATATATATATAATATATATATATATATATATATATATATATATATAATATATATATATATATATATATATAATATAATATATATATATATATTATACATAAAATGTATATAATAGGATGAAATGCCGGAAAAATAAGTAGATTAAAATTCTAACACGAATTTTCTACATATTTTCCTGATTTCTTTTTACTGATGACGGTAAATTAAAATGTACCTGGGAGTTAGTCAGCTGTTACGGCTGCTTCCTGGTGTGTACTCACCTAATTGTACTCACCTAATTGTGTTTGCGTGGGTTGAGCTTTGGCTTTTTGGTCCCGCCTCTCAACTGTCAATCAACTGGTGTACAGTTTCCTGAGGCTACTGGGCTCTATCATATCTACATTTGAAACTGTGTATGGAGTCAGCCTCCACCACATCACTGCCTAGTGCATTCCATTTACTAACTACTCTGACACTGAAAAAGTTCTTTCTAATGTCTCTGTGGCTCATTTGGGTACTCAGCTTCCACCTGTGTCCCCTTGTTCGCGCCCCTCCAGTGTTGAATAGTTCATCCTTGTTTACCCGGTCAATTCCCCTGAGGATTTTGTAGGTTGTGATCATGTCCCCCTTACTCTTCTGTCTTCCAGTGTCGTAAGTTGCATTTCCCGCAGCCTTTCCTCATAACTCATGCCTCTTAGTTCTGGGACTAGTCTAGTAGCATACCTTTGGACTTTTTCCAGCTTCGTCTTGTGCTTGACAAGGTACGGGCTCCATGCTGGGGCCGCGTACTCCAGGATTGGTCTTACATATGTGGTGTACAAGATTCTGAATGATTCCTTACACAGGTTCCTGAACGCCGTTCTGATGTTAGCCAGCCTCGCATATGCCGCAGACGTTATTCTCTTTATGTGGGCTTCAGGAGACAGGTTTGGTGTGATATCAACTCCTAGATCTTTCTCTCTGTCTGTTTCATTAAGTACTTCATCCCTATTCTGTATCCTGTGTCTGGCCTCCTGTATCCACTGCCTAGTTTCATTACTTTGCATTTACTTGGGTTGAACTTCAACAGCCATTTGTTGGACCATTCACTCAGTCTATCTAGGTCATCTTGTAGCCTCCTACTATCATCCTCTGTTTCAATCCTCCTCATAATTTTTGCATCGTCGGCAAACATTGAGAGGAACGAATCTATACCCTCTGGGAGATCATTTACATATACCAGAAACAGTATAGGTCCAAGGACTGACCCCTGCGGGACTCCACTTGTAACGTCTCGCCAATCTGAGACTTCACCCCTCACACAGACTCGTTGTCTCCTGTTGCTTAGGTACTCCTCTATCCACCGGAGTACCTTCCCTTTCACTCCAGCCTGCATCTCCAACTTTCGCACTAGCCTCTTGTGTGGCACTGTATCAAAGGCTTTTTGACAATCCAAAAATATGCAGTCTGCCCACCCTTCTCTTTCTTGCCTTATTTTTGTTGCCTGGTCGTAGAATTCAAGTAACCCTGTGAGGCAGGACCTGCCATCCCTGAACCCATGTTGGTGCTGTGTTACAAAGTTCCTTCGCTCCAGATGCTCCACTAGTTTTTTTCGCACAATCTTCTCCATCAGCTTGCATGGTATGCAGGTTAGGGACACTGGCCTGTAGTTCAGTGCCTCCTGTCTATCCCCTTTCTTGTATATCGGGACTACGTTAGCTGCTTTCCAAATATCTGGCAGTTCCCCTGTTGCCAGTGACTTGTTATACACAATGGAGAGTGGTAGGCACAGTTCTCTTGCTCCTTCCTTTAGAACCCATGGGGAGATTCCATCTGGGCCTATAGCCTTTGTCACATCCAACTCTAGTAAACACTTCCTTACTTCCCCGCTGGTAATCTCAAAGTCTTCCAGTGGTTCCTGGTTAGCTATTCCCTCTCTTACCTCTGGAATTTCTCCTTGCTCGAAGGTGAAGACCTCCTGGAATTTCTTATTCAACTCCTCACACACTTCCTTGTCATTTGTAGTGAATCCTTCCGCCCCTATCCTCAGTTTCATAACCTGTTCCTTTACTGTTGTTTTTCTCCTGATGTGGCTATGCAACAATTTAGGCTGAGTCTTTGCCTTGCTTGCGATATCATTTTCGTATTGTCTTTCCGCCTCTCTTCTCATCCTGACATATTCATTCCTGGCGTTCTGGTATCTTTCTCTGCTCTCCAGAGTCCTGTTATTCCTATAGTTTCTCCATGCCCTTTTACTTTGCTGCTTAGCTAGCTTACATCTCTGATTAAACCATGGGTTTCTCATTTTCATTTCTCTGTTTTCCTTTTGGACTGGGACAAATTTGTTTGCTGCGTCCTTGCACTTCTGCGTGATGTAATCCATCATATCTTGAGCCGTCTTTCCCCTGAGCTCTGTTTCCCATGCTATTTCTGTCAGAAATTTTCTTATCCCCTCATAGTTTCCCTTTCGGTATGCTAACCTTTTGGTTTCGGTATCCCTCCTCGAGTTCAATAACCCTTCTTCAATCAGGTACTCAAACACCAGTACACTGTGGTCGCTCATTCCTACTGGGTCCTCAAAACCGATTTCTCTTATGTCGGAGTGGTTCAGAGTGAAGACTAGGTCGAGTCTCGCTGGTTCGTCATTGCCTCTCATCCTTGTGGGTTCGCCGACATGCTGGGTTAAAAAGTTTCTTGTCACCACTTCCAATAGTTTGGCTCTCCACGTATCCTCGCCTCCATGCGGTTCCTTGTTCTCCCAGTCAATCCTTCCGTGATTGAAGTCGCCCATGATGAGCAGGTGGGATCTATTTCTACAGACAGCAGAGGCTGCCCACTCAATTATAGTGTTAACTGCCATGTTGTTGTTTTCATACTCTTGACTGGGTCTTCTGTCATTTGGTGGAGGGTTGTATATTACTGCTACTACTATTCTTGGTCCTCCCATTGTCATGGTGCCTGCTATGTAGTCTCTGAACTCCTCACAGCCCGGGATGGCCATCTCCTTAAAACTCCATTCCTTTCTCATGAGTAGGGCCACTCCGCCTCCTCCCCTACCTACCCTCTCTTTCCTTATTACTGTGTACTCCTGGGGAAACACGGCATTCGTTATGATTCCCGAGAGTTTTGTTTCAGTGAGTCCGATTACATCTGGGTTCACTTCTTGTGCTCTTTCCCTTAGTTCACTTGTCACACACTTGTGTGTGTGTGTGTGTGTGTGTGTGTGTGTGTGTGTGTGGTGTGTGTGTGTGTGTGTGTGTTGTGTTTGTGTGTGTGTGTGTGTGTGTGTGTGTGTGTGGTGTGTGTGTGTGTGTGTGTGTGTGTGTGTGTGTGTGTGTGTGTGTGTGTGTGTGTGTATGGTGTGGAAAAAAAATGTAGTTAGCAAACAGTAGTTGAGAGGCGGGCCGAAAGAGCAAAGCTCAACCCCTGCAAACACAACTAGGTGAATACACACACATACACACACACACACACACACACACACACACACACACACACACACACACACACACACACACACACACACACACACACACACACACACACACACACACCGTTGCCGTATATATATTGCTTGGCCCTCAACCACACAATCTCCCCTCCTGCACAATGAGACCTCGTGCCATTCACCACCAACACCCTGGAACCCCGTATAAAGGAACGAACACGTTCCTATTCCAGAGCAGGACATTCACACATTCCAGTCCTTTATATACACACACACATACACACTACGCCTCGCCCACACTACGCCAGCCATCCATTCACAGCTCACTGATCTTGTACACTCTCGTTGCTTCCATTCAATGGCATTTACCCTGCCTTACTGGGAGTTACCAATCTTTAACTCTCAGAAAATCCATGAGTGCTGTCGTTATGAGGCTGTAGGGGGTTGTTATGGCGTGTGCTAGTTGGGTTGACGCTTTCTCTCTGATGGCATCCGTTTGGGATGCGTGATCCTTCAGCCTCTTGATGTTGGCACTATTAATACTCTCATTAACCAAGGAGAGTGATGATATTCATGGTCTATTTCTTATGGTAATACACACTTATAGTCTGAGTCTATTATAGTATTACATACATGGCATAGATCTATCGCTTACGGTTAAATATACGCGGTTTATAACTATCGCTATCGTTAATTAAAACATACTTTGAGTCAACCGCTTATGTTAAATCACGGCGGATCCTACCGGACGTTTTCAGCAGTCATTGTGTCTGTATAGGTTCCTTTTTGTCCTGGACAACGGACAGAAGTCTGGCATTCGATGATGATATCGTAACTTTCTCATTGCTTGCTATATTTTCCACTGATTTCCAACGAGAGTAATCATGAAGGGTTTATATTGGACTGCCCATGCCGGAATGCCCAAGCCGTGACCCAGAGGTTCCCATGGTCGGGACAACTCCAGTCACAACAGCCAGAGAACGAGGACGATGGCTCAGGAAGGAGTCAAAAGGAAATTCTCAAAATGAGAAGCTCTCATAGTTACAAGTCGAACCTCCAGTGTTGGAAATTTTAAGAAAGCCAATAGAGAATCTCCAAAATGAGACGCTACAGGTCGTCCTTTGACCGCCCAGGTGGTGGAAATTAGAGAAAGCCAATAGAGTTTCTTCAAATGGTGACGCGCTTGCAGCACGGAGCTGACCGCTGACCTTCTGAGGGAAGGAATCTAAGACAGCCAATAGGAAATCCCCAAAAATGAGCAGCTCTCACACCTAGGAGTCGACTTGTGAGCTTCCGGAGACAACTTAAAGCAATGCCAAAACTACATTCTCTAATACTGAACTATCCAAATCTTAAAATTATCTGTCTTTTCAAACTTAAGAACTGAATGACCTTCAAAACAAAATTAAATAAAAATTCCTTTCAAATTAAACACGACAAAATATAGGAGTAGAACTGATGTACTTATAACAGTGGCTATCTGTTTCTTCCCTGGATGGTAGCCATAATATGGAAATGATTGAGAAAATCAATAGGAACCACGAAGAGGATTCGAACCTGTGCACTCGGTACTCCCAAGCACATGCCCTACACCACTTAACCACGACATGCTCAAAATCAATGCAACCCAGGCTTTTATCTTTGATATTCAACGTTAATGTAATTTTTTGAGCAATAAAATGATTATTATTTACTCGTATATGTGGCTGAATCATGCCTTCATACCCACACATGAAACAAGTCATGAGGCACATGTATTCACCTAGTTTTGCTAGCGGGGGTTGAGCTTTGCTCTTTCGGCCTGCCTCGCAACTGTCAATCAACTGTTCACTAACTACTTTTTTTCACACCACACACACACACCAGGAAGCAGCCCGCGACAGCTGACTAACTCCCAGGTACCTATTTACTGCTAGGTAACAGGGGCATTCAGGGTGAAAGAAACTTTGCCCATTTGTTTTTGCCTAGTGCGAGAATCGAACCTGCGCCACAGAATTACGAGTCCTGCGCGCTATCCACCAGGCTACCAGGCCCCCACACGTGTGTGTGTGTGTGTGTGTTTGTGTGTATGGTGATTTGGGGGCATGATAATGATGCCCGTAATTGATAAGCTCAATTAGCGAGAGCAGCAGACACTATCGTCATTAATAAAGCAGTGGTCGTAAACAAATGAATGGTGATGAGTCCATGCGCGTGTAACAGTTTAGCTGTTTGATTCCTGACTGCGTCATCAGGGGGTGCAGACGTCGGGCTCCGGCTGTCAGTAGTCGTCTGCCATAGCTGAGTGGTGGTTTGCTGTGGGGAGTGCGGAGCGCCTGCTGGTCGGGGCCCCGCCTGCCGGTATGGACGCGGCTAGTACTAGCCGTATTCGGAGAATCGACACTGTGAGGCTGGACTTCTCTGCTGCTGTGGACTGGCCTGTTGTAGAGTTGCTCTCCTGGACGTCCTCCGTGTTGACGTCCCCGAGCTCCTGGGCCTCGAGAAGTTATCGCCTACCTGTGTTGCAGTGTCGTTCGCCACGTCACATGTTTACCAGGAGTTTGTGGCTCGCTGGGATGGCCGCACGCTTCCTCTTCAGAATTACACTGTGTCTGTGGATATCTCGGATCCCTGGGGGCCCTTGTCGTTTGTGAGTGTTCACGGCATGCCGGTGACCTTCCCCAAGGCGGCCCTTATGTCCTTGTTTATGCGGTTTGGGACGGTGGTGAAGCACCAGTTCAACGTTTTGAGTGCGGGCCGGCTGAAGGGAGTCCGGCTGGGTTCACGCACGTTTGTCATGCGACTCACGAGCCCTATACCGTCAAGGGTCTCGTTTCGTAGGCTCTCTCTGCGGACCTTTTATCAAGGTCAATCCCGCACGTGCTTCCGGTGTGGTGCTGAGGGCTATGTAGCTGCCGGTTGCGACGCTCCTAGTGTTGCGGCCCCTTCAGTTTTCCTGGAGGATGACTTTCCCTGCTTGTCTGTGCGTGAGGGGTCCCTGGCGGATCCTTGCTCTGTCCTGGTGCGGTGCTTGCAGCGGTTCCAGCGGGCGTTCCGTCTGGCTGTGTTCAGTCTGACCCTGGTGTGTCTGCCTCGCCTGTGAGCTCTGCGGTCCTGGGGGCACCTGCTACGGATCTTCGACGTTCGGTGGTTGCGGAGGTGCATCCGCAGCTGATTGCTTCCGTGGAGGCTTTGGATGGTGCTGTTGGGGTGGTGCCTATTTCTCCTGCGGCCGGACCTGAGCTTCCCGGGGCTGTCGGGGTGGTGGTGTGTGAGTCTCTCCACCCCGCCCTCTACCTCGTCACCTCTGGTAGCCTCCTCGTTCCCTCGTGCCTCCTCTCCTGTGCTGGTTCCGTCGTCTCTGCTGGATACCTCATGTTTGCTGGAGTCTACCCTGCCGCCCTGCTGTGTCTCTTCCTTCTCCGATTCCAGTCTCCGTGACTGGTAGTGGCTTTTTGGCTCACGTTGTTGAGGCTGCTGTTCTGCGTGATCGTGCTGCCCCGGCTTTGGGGCCGCCTGCCGATGTTTCTTCTGGGGCACCATTTGCTGGGGGTGACAGTTCCGACGATCAGCGGCTTCTTTTTAAGCGCCGTCGTTTGACTCTGGATGCGTCACCTCGCCGGTCGTGGTCAGAGGAGCGTGATGCGATGGATGATGTTGCTGTGGCCGACGCTGTGTTGCCTCCTGTGGTGCCTTCTTTGTTGGACGCTGTACCTCCTGTTGGTGGCTCCCCTCAGTGGGCGGTTGCCCCTGGTGATCGCGACCTAGTCGTGGTGTTGTCGAAGGAGGTGCGGCGGGAGGCCTCTGCCCCTGTTCCGGTTGGTGGGGGCTCGGGGGTCCCTGCGGAGCCGCCCTCCATGGGAATCGGTGCGGTGCCTGGCGTCGAACGGGGTGCACGCCCTAGTGGGCGGGAAACGTTATCCCTACAGACAGAAATCAGAAGATACAACTGACGATTTACTATAAAACCAAAAAAAACAGCCAACCTACTCATGAGAAACTCTCCAGACACTAAGCAGAACGCTTTAAAAGAGACCAACGTCGTCTATGCCTTCAAATGCCCACTTGGAGACTGTAAACCTCAAAGAACTCAGTATATAGGCAAGACAACAACATCTCTTTCCAGGCGATTAACGATGCATAAGCAACAGGGCTCCATTAAGGAACATATAATCTCTTCCCACAACCAGACCATCACCAGAGAAGTCTTAACAAAAAACACGGAAATCATCGATAGATACAGCGATAGCAGGCGGCATGATATCTGCGAGGCACTACACATTAAGAAGTCAACACCAGCAATCAACAGCCAATTAATGCACAACTATATTCTACCCACTTCAAGACTCCGCACCAATATAGAAGCATCAAGAAATATGGGCCAATAGGCCCTTTGCATTTACTTCCATTCTTCCCTTTAAATTTACCCAATATTACCCAATATTTCGTGTTCTATCTTGTGTTGAAAGTTTGTTTTCACCTCATCCAAAACTGTTGTAGCATATCACCTCACCCAAACGCAGATATATAAAATGAAAAGCCGTTTAAATTATATAGTACAATCTATATAGGAAGTGACTCGAACCCATACTTCCAGGAGCAACGCAACTGGTAAGTACACAAGGACGCCTTAAACCACTTGACCATCACGACCAGACATAAGGAAGTGGATAGCCGAGGCTATATGAACCACTTCCCCGCCGGCACTCGGATGGTAATCTTGGGCATAGCATTTTATTAAATCACCTCATTTTTTGGGGCAACACGTGAGGAACACAAATGCAAACAAGCCTGAATGGTCCCCAGGACTAGATACAACTGAAAACTCACACCCCAGAAGTGACTCGAACCCATACTCCCAGGAAAACGCAACTGGTATGTACAGTGTGCTGTTGATTGCAATCAACAGCAATTAACGTACAACTATATTCTACCCACTTCAAGACTCCGCTCCAATATAAGAAACATCAAGAAATATGGTCCAATAGGCCTTCTGCAGTTCTATTGGGACCCGATCTTCTACTTCTACAAATCTATACCCCGTTTTCCATGTTCTGTGTTTCACCCCCATAATGTATTACATCACCTCACCCAAATGCAGGTATAGAGCCAATGTTTGTTTCATAAAGCATAAGTTGTGTAGATAAACTAAAAGTCTTTGAAAATGTAATAAGTTTTACGAAACGCGCTCAAGTGTCGCGTCAGACTAGAAATAAAGAATGAATTTTGGAGAATTGATTTTATTTACCGTCATCAGTAAAAAGAAACATAAGGAAAATTGAGAAAATTGTGTTAGATTATTAATCTTACTTTTTCGGTCATATTAATAACATATGTGTACATGAAAGACTGCTACCAAAATATACTAATATATATATATACTAATATATATTATATATATATAATATATATAATATATATATATATATTATATATATATTATATATATATATATATTTTTTTTTTTTTTTTTTTTTAGAAAAACATGGAAGGGAGTACCACTCTGGCTGGAAGAAGTGGACCCATAGCCTCGGAGGAAATCATACATAAAGCATTGGAGGGAATGTGGGGTCCCCTCAATACAGTTTCTGTGTGCTTTTCTCCTACCACCCGCCTTCCTTTTTTTTTTCTTATGCCTTTATTGTGTATTTAAAGGTTACAAAACAACAAGACAATGCAACAGGTTATGGATCTCTTGAAGCTCCTCCGTTCCGGACAGAAACCGAGGACGCAGCAAGCATACCCTCTGGATCGCCACACTGAGGCCCTGCATAACACAAAAACCTATATATATATATACTATATATATGATATATATATATCATATAGTATATATATATATTATAATAATATATATATATAATATATTATATAATATATATATATATATATAATATACTAGCAATCTCATGTGTATTATAATACCCGATAATGGTTCCACAAAACAACACCCTCAATTTTACAAGGCAGTACTTACCCAGGTCTTCTTGTATTTACCCAGGTCTATGCCTATATTTTCCCATGTCTGGCCTGTATCTTACCCAGGTCTTTACTTGTATTTACCCGATCTTACCTGTATTTACCCAGGTCTTGCCTGTATTTACCATTCCTTGCCTGTATCTACCCACCTGACGTCTGGGGCCCTGACAGCTGGGTGGACAGCGCTTCGGATTCGTAGTCCTAGGTTCCGGGTCGATCCCCGGTGGAAGCGGAGACAAATGGGGCAAAATGTTTCTTTTCACCCTGATGCACCATGTTACCTAGCAGTAATAGGTACCTGGGTTAGGACAGGTTGCTACGGCTGCTTAAACCTACGGTGGTGTGTAACGAAGAGGAGGCCTGGTTGAGGTCCGGGCCGCGGGGCACGCTCAATACCCACTACAAAATCATACTAGAAATAACCTCCAAGATAACTAAGGTTTTACTTGTATTTACTCCAGGTCTTGCCTAGTATTTACCCAGTGTCTTGCCTGTTTTACCCATGTCTTGCCTGTAGTTTACCCAATCTTTCTGTATTTACCCATGATCTTGCCTGTATTTACCAGTCTATTCCATGCTGTGTACCATGTTTGCCTGTATTTACCCACGTCTAGCATGTATCTACCCAGGTCTTTCTTGTATTTACCAGGTCTTGCCTGTATTTACCTCAGGTCTTGCCTGTATTGACCCAGGTCTTACACTGCTATTTAGCGCATGTCTGTGGGAGGGTTTTTCTGTTTTCTGTCGGCAATGTACGCTTACGACTGCAATGCGTACGTCGCCAATTGTACATGGCAGACGCTTCACGAAGATCGGAATTAGCAGAATAGAATAATAAGAGAGCATACCGTACAGGGCCTGGAGCAGTCGAGTTAGAGTCCTTGTGGTCTCTTCTCAGACTACCTCCCG
>WNGS01009692.1:19903-32630 GCA_020271785.1 Procambarus virginalis | reverse complement strand
GAGGGAGCTACAGGTGTGTCCGAGGGACTACAGGTGTGTCTGAGGAGCTACAGGTGTGCTGAGGGAGCTACAGGTGACTGAGGGAGCTACAGGCGAGCGTGAGCGGGCTACAGGTGAGCGTGAGGGGGCTACAGTTGAGCGTGAGGGGGCTACAGTGTGGGCGTGAGGGAGCTACAGGTGAGCATGAGGAGCTACAGGTGAGCGTGAGGGAGCTACAGGCGAGCGTGAGCGGGCTACAGGTGAGCGTGAGGGAGCTACAGGTGAGCATGAGGGAGCTACAGGTGAGCATGAGGGGGCTACAGGTGAGCATGAGGGAGCTACAGGTGAGCATGAGGGAGCTACAGGTGAGCACGAGGGAGCTACAGGTGAGCATGAGGGAGCTACAGGTGAGCATGAGGGAGCTACAGGTGAGCATGAGGGAGCTACAGGTGAGCATGAGGGAGCTACAGGTGAGCATGAGGGAGCTACAGGTGAGCATGAGGGAGCTACAGGTGAGCATGAGGAGCTACAGGTGTGTCTGAGGGAGCTACAGGTGAGCATGAGGGAGCTACAGGTGAGCATGAGGGAGCTACAGGTGAGCATGAGGGAGCTACAGGTGAGCATGAGGGAGCTACAGGTGAGCATGAGGGAGCTACAGGTGAGCATGAGGGAGCTACAGGTGAGCATGAGGGAGCTACAGGTGAGCATGAGGGAGCTACAGGTGAGCATGAGGGAGCTACAGGTGAGCATGAGGGAGCTACAGGTGAGCATGAGGGAGCTACAGGTGAGCATGAGGGAGCTACAGGTAATGGTCACTGCCGGTAAACCCTCTTGTATTCACCTAGTTGTATTCACCTAGTTGTCCTTGCGGGGGTTGAGCTCAACAGAAGGCGTTATGGAGCTTCCAAGCTACTAGGTGGGTGTGGTAGTGGGTTTAATGTCCAGTAGTGAAGTATGTGCTTTTAATACATACTCACACTTGCTCATACTTCACATTAATAGAAATAAACTCTATATTAATATTGTTGAAGTGACTTGTGAATTATTTGTGAGAAACGGCCTCATGTCAGGTGAGGTGAATGACGTCACAGGTAGTTGACCCATCAGGCCAAGGTAGTCAAGAGGCGCGGCGGGCAGTGTGGCACGGGCCGGCGTGGGGAGAGGTGCTGCTCACCGCCCGCCTCATTGGTGTTACTAAATTAGTCACCTGGACAGTCCTGTGCATGAGGTTACCTGCGCCAGACTTACAGGCAAGTTACTCTAGATGATTAGTTGTTTTATCACAGGGTATTCTGTTGGTAGAATAGTCTATATTTGCTGTCTAAATAAGCATAGTTACAAGATGTTAAATTTAATTACTTTAAATAAAGCTTTATCTCTGGTTTACTCTTATGTATATGTAATGATATTGAGTAATATAGCTGTATTAGTAGAGACTTTTACCTAGCTTAAGACTTTTGGTAAAGCTTATTAAAACAATAAATTTTAAAACGACTGCTATGTGATTAACTGTTCCAAAACAGCGGCTCCTGTGTCGACTATGTAGTGAAATTGACCGTTCGACCATTAGCAGGCGAAAAAAGTTTAAAAAATTATTAGTTAAATTCTGGCAGTTATAAGGTGTTTCTTGTGAACTATCAGATTTCATTCCTTGAAATATGAACCAAAGACTTTTAATCTATCAAGCGTCACATCCCCCCCCCCCCGCCCATCCTATGTGAATGTTTGGCTGTCGGGTTAACGATCACTTGGTCATTGTGATGAGAACGTTCATGTTTGGCTGTCGGGTTAACGACCACTTGGTCATTGTGTTGAGAACGTTCATGTTTGGCTGTCGGGTTAACGACCATTTGGTCATTGTGTTGAGAACGTTCATGTTTGGCTGCCGGGTTAACGACCACTTGGTCATTGTGATGAGAACGTTCATGTTTGGCTGTCGGGTTAACGACCACTTGGTCATTGTGATGAGAACGTTCATGTTTGGCTGTCGGGTTAACGACCACTTGGTCATTGTGTTGAGAACGTTCATGTTTGGCTGTCGGGTTAACGACCACTTGGTCATTGTGATGAGAACGTTCATGTTTGGCTGTCGGGTTAACGACCACTTGGTCATTGTGATGAGAACGTTCATGTTTGGCTGTCGGGTTAACGACCATGTGAGAGTTTTTGTGGTGCTGTGCTGACTTACGTCAGTACATTGGAATAAATGACATTTGGTATAAGGAATTGAGCTCGGAAAATTTCTAAGAATTTTCTTTATTCTTTAACCATTATTCCTGTCGTGATATTCAACTAGGTCGCCTGAGGAAGGACTTGCTTAGCTAACACACCAGTGTAGTAAGCAGCTCATTCCTCACTTTGGGACCCTGTACGAACAATTGACTAGGCGCGAGCAAACGCCGAGACCCCAATGAAATTGAAATCCCCTCCACTAGGTCGTCGACCTTCGTAACTCGCCGAAGCGAATCTAACGAGTAGGTCCTGGGCTCTCACAACAATAATTTATTGTTGTGTGGTGCCGTATATTTGATCCAAAGCTCAGAAATAAGTCTCCAATAGTCGAGTGTGAAGAACATTTGCATAACAATAATAATGTGTGGGGGTGTAACGAAAAGACAGTGTTAACATAACAACTTAGTTTATTCAATAAAGTACTAACTACTACAACAGAACAAAAGAATGTCAATGACGTTACTCGAAATCCTTCCTGTGACACTATCAATGACAGCTAGACACCAGCCCTCGGACTGCATAATGAACTAACTCGAACATAAGTGTGCCCACAGAGGAATCAACAAGCAAGCAAGAACTAACAGATCTATAATCACAATTACAACAAATGACACAGTGAGTTCTGAAACACGTCTCCAGTAACCTCCTAACTGTTCTACGCCTCAGTGCAGTCTACACCTGCAATAGCGGTTGCAATGCAATCAAATCAGTAGCCTTTCAATGACATCAATAACTAATGGGTTCACTGGCAACTCCAGCACCCTTCCTCAAATTAATCTTTACGTTAACACTTCGTCCCACGGACGATCAACAATCAATACAATTGATTTACGTTAATAACACATAACATTTACGTTAATTTAATAACTCTTACAACTGTCACTAGTAACGCGGAAATTACACAACACTCTACCCGTCGAGCATTCAGTGAGAAAATCCCATTAATCCCTGTACTACAAGACAGCTGATTAATCTCTTTACTAGTTACGTTAATTTACGTTAATCGGTTACTAATCACTCAGCGATGGTAAACTCTGATTTACAATGTCCAAAGTGCTAAGAGAACGGTAATCACTCGTGATTACCTTTAGAGTAATTAATTACTATCCTCAAGATCAATAATTAAACAGTTAAATACGCAACCTTTCACACTGGCTCAGCAATTTACATTAAGGTATGAATTCCGTCTGAGCCTTCCATACTCAGACCAATTCAGGTGGCTAATAACAGTAATTAGGCACCACGTTTACGTTATTCTAAATGACGTTACTCTTCCCACGAGTCAATCAAGTGCCGGTACTTCCGGACATAAATAACGACGTTACGTTAATGGAACAATGTAGCCTTCGTGTGAGTCGATCAACAAGGATCGAGATTAATTACTTTGACTTCCTGAAACACGTCAATTACCCGGCCCACTGACCGTTAATTACGACAGACAATACTCTAATTCTTATCTGGCTGGTGGCTAGGCTCCTTGAGACTACCGTAGCTGCTTGCAGGAAAGTAAATTAACCCAAGCGTATTCTACGTTACTCATATTGTAAAAGAACAAATTCTCTTAAGCAATGGGCGTTCCCTCGGTTACGTTATATTAATTGCCTCGCAATCACCTCACTGAATACTGGACTTCGATGTCCTACCAGATAAACAGGAGAATATATGTATATCCAAGTACTCGTCTACAGCCGAGTTCACCCACGACAATGTCAAATCACACTAACAAATCACAGTGATTTACGTTACAATCCGGTTGCAATGACAATACTGCAGAACCTAGTAAAATAACATACAGGACATGAACCCTCTAGAACACTGCACCCACAATGACTTTACTGAACTGCAGTTACCCACGGTGATTGCTCAACTCTAGCAACAATCACTAACAATGACAACCCCTTTGCAACAACACACACTGCAAGTACTCTAATTTCCAAGTATTAGAATGCTGCTCAACACTTACTTATTTACTTACTGTTGCAAATGACCCCAGTGCTCTCAATAACCCCTAGAACATAGGTCCCAAATTTGCAATAACCACACAGTAAATAACACAATAACACTGGGCACCGTGACACTACGATTATATATATATATATATACAATTACTGCTGATACATGTAGCCTACAGCTATCAAACGTTATTGGGAACACTAAGGAGATCTCGCACTCCTAAATCACATGGGTGAGTGATTTATCGATCACGCATGCCGAATAAACACTCCCGAGTTTTACGTTACTCGACAGAGCGAGGGCTGTCACTCCCGACAGCCTCGTCACTCACCAAATTCTACCAAAATTACGTTAATACTGCAACCACAATATATATATATATAATCACACTTCTCACGGCCCCTGGGAACAATACAAATTAATTAAAACCACACTGTGGGCCACTCCACAATAATCATTGCTAGGAATCACTGACGTTACCACATACCTGAGCGCTCAGTGTTGAAATTCCACACCTGCAAGACTACACATGAAATGATATCACTCCGTCCCACGGACGATCAAGAATGAATAATTACCACAATGGAATAATATAATTATTACATGGACATCCTCTCAGTCCTTGGCTAATCTATGTATATACTCTGTTCCCGTGTGTACCCACACACACACACACACACACACACACTGTACGTCTGTGCTCACAAGACGTAAGTCCTCAGGACTGACGAGATGACAACAAGGGTGATTATCTCCTCGTCCACACTTCACTTCACCTACAGGTGCTGCGTGACAATGCGACGGAACACTTGACCTCGAATTCAAGCTTTAGAGACTACTAATCACCAGAAATACACACATAGGTACTTACATTCATACTGCCGGCTTACACACACCATTCCCATACATCAGGCACCCCGCTATGGGTGGCTGGCTCAGTGGTGGTAGGCTGGCTGGTTGGTACCTCCGCGGTATCGTTCGTACAATGGCGCGCACCGAACCCTCCCACAACACGGCTTGTTTCGTACCCTCGACCCACCGGTAAGTGAAGCGTTCGTACACAGGTGACGCGCACAATGATATCGTCTTAAACAAACATGGGAAATCTGCCTTAAAGCACTAACACTTATTTCCCCCTTCCCATCGACTGCTACAGAGCACTAGCAAGTCTAATCATCACTGGCATGGGATCTACGAGTCTGTTACTGCTCGTATGCACGTTACCCCACGATCCCAGACCGATCACAAGATCTTCTATACCCACTGTACACTGTCTTTTCCCCTCCAAGCGACGACTTCGGCCGGATTCTGTGACGACCGCTGTCGTAGATGAAGCAGGAGGTGCAGCAGCTGAGTAGTTAATTAAGCCACCCCGGTGCCCTATGCACAAGCGGCCACAATGTGCATAGGAGCGTCTTGACAGGGTGATGGCTCCTCCAGAATGACGCTCACACCGTCGATTCCCGCGTATTCCTCGGAATAACCAATGAGGGGAAGGCATACTGGGGCCTACCCCTCTCCACCAATCAGCGACGGTGTAGCATAGCCCCTAGGGCAACTCCAAGATGGCCAACCAACATGGCGGCTCAAGATGTTTACTAAGATGGCGTCTGTTTCCATGGCGACGCCTCAAGTGGCTAGCGAGCGGGTGGCCCTAACTGTTTTCCCGCGCAAACTAGAGTCTCGCCCCAAGCTATACAATGAGAGATGCTATCGGCTCTATCTCTGTCCACAGACATGCTACCACGGCCACGGTAACATTTCTGGACTGCTGGTGACTGGGGCTCTCACGTAAGCCCAAACACTAGATGTTTCGGTTGCTGGTTACCAAAGTTAAGTCCACACACTTAACAAGTGCACTTAACAAGTGTACTGGCCTCCCACAGGCATAAGAGCACTATTGTAAGTGAGCTGGTGAACCATCCCCTCACAGACCACTTGGTCATTGTGTTGAGAACGTTCATGTTTGGCTGTCAGGTTAACGACCACTTGGTCATTGTGTTGAGAACGTTCATGTTTGGCTGTCGGGTTAACGACCACTTGGTCATTGTTGAGAACGTTCATGTTTGGCTGTCGGGTTAACGACCACTTGGTCATTGTGTTGAGAACGTTCATGTTTGGCTGTCGGGTTAACGACCACTTGGTCATTGTGTTGAGAACGTTCATGTTTGGCTGTCGGGTTAACGACCACTTGGTCATTGTGTTGAGAACGTTCATGTTTGGCTGTCGGGTTAACGACCACTTGGTCATTGTGTTGAGAACGTTCATGTTTGGCTGTCAGGTTAACGACCACTTGGTCATTGTGTTGAGAACGTTCATGTTTGACTGTCGGGTTAACGACCACTTGGTCATTGTGATGAGAACGTTCATGTTTGGCTGTCAGGTTAACGACCACTTGGTCGTTGTGTTGAGAACGTTCATGTTTGGCTGTCGGGTTAACGACCACTTGGTCATTGTGTTGAGGACGTTCATGTTTGGCTGTCGGGTTAACGACCACTTGGTCATTGTGTTGAGAACGTTCATGTTTGGCTGTCGGGTTAACGACCACTTGGTCATTGTGTTGAGAACGTTCATGTTTGGCTGTCAGGTTAACGACCACTTGGTCATTGTGTTGAGAACGTTCATGTTTGGCTGTCGGGTTAACGACCACTTGGTCATTGTTGAGAACGTTCATGTTTGGCTGTCGGGTTAACGACCACTTGGTCATTGTGTTGAGAACGTTCATGTTTGGCTGTCGGGTTAACGACCACTTGGTCATTGTGTTGAGAACGTTCATGTTTGGCTGTCGGGTTAACGACCACTTGGTCATTGTGTTGAGAACGTTCATGTTTGGCTGTCGGGTTAACGACCACTTAGTCATTGTGATGAGAACGTTCATGTTTGGCTGTCGGGTTAACGACCACTTGGTCGTTGTGTTGAGAACGAGCTGTGGATGAGTAGAGTCTGAGGTTGGGTTTTGCCATTCTGTGGTAAGTCAGCTTTATAGATGAACCAAATTCTGACCAGATAGTTTTGTAGGATGTTTCTCAAACGCCATGTAAAGGTTTTTCAATTTAGTATTTTGATGCATTTAATGTCTAATTTCAAGTATGTACGAGGATGCATCAGTACATCGGCACTGCAGGTATGGTCAACCAGACACAAGAAATTGGTCTTTTGTAATGCTACTGCAGGTATGGAGGGATTAAAGTTACTTGGAAACACTTCTTTCAAATCGTAGTTGGTCATTATGTAGTAAATACATATTCCCACAAGTACAGTAGGTGAAGGGAACACGTTTAATAATTTGAATAGTTTAACACTATACCTAGAAGCGGTGATCCTCTATCAGGTATAGTCTAAAGTACTCTATGCGTTAACCACTTGAGTGGTAAGCAATTCTTCTGGCCCATTATTGAGCATTTAGTTGTGGTGTTCCAATCGTTGTCCCCTCCCCCTCTGTCTCCATCCATACTTCTGTTTGTCTTCTATCCCACCAGTCCAATCAAATGTATATAAATAAAAATACCCAAGAGGGTGATGCTTCAGCTGGGGTTAGGGGAGACTGACAAAATGAAAGTTTTAGCGTGAGGGGGAAAGTACCGGGGCAAAACCTAGCCAGCTGAATATACGTCGGACAGTTTTGAGAGGCTGAGCACTTGCAGCTACGTAGCCATCTGTCATGACCTCATGAACCCAGCATCGCTGGTCAGTCAAAGCCTGGCAAATTTCACTCAAGAGTCCAGGGGAATTAATAAAAAGGCTGGTTACAACAACCTTTAATTAGGTCACCGTAGAACTAATATATACATAACTGATGCACTAAAGCTGATATTTTCATCAGAAAGGAGAGAGCCTCAACACAGGGCTCAACTAGTCACATAAATCAGTTGTCACTCAATTAGCAAATCGGAAATCAATTTAGTGTCACACTTCGTCAATTATCAAATCAGTTAACCTACACATCAGTTAACAACTCGGTAACAAATCAATATTGAATCGGCTATCATATGAGAACGGGTAATACATAGGCATAGCTTACACCAGGCTCCAACCCGGCGCAGTGGTACACTATACTACACAACAGATGGGAAGGGTGACGCTTACAGGTGGGCAAAGGAATCCATCTCATTCTTTAACACTATAACAATACTCCATAATCCATAAGTAGCCACAATCACCTACCATCTGACCTACTGATTATGCTACTGACCTATGCACCTTCAGTTAGCCTGATCTGTTTACATGACATTACTCTCGGAAACTCAACATTAAGAAATAAATGCACATTATAAGATAATATACTATACAACCAGAGGACTAGACGTATGACGTCTGCCTCGGGGAAATTATAGTAGTAGTGACTTGCCAGTGGCCTGGACGGCCGAGAATGACGGTTGCCAACATGGCAAGTCATTCCACTCTTCGTTCCACCAATAACAGAGTGGGCATATTAACAATTAGTCCATATAGATATACATAATCAAATATATATATACAAAACCTCAAGGTACTTAAGCATATGTGTCAATGTTTGAATACATAGGGAAGTCCTTTTTTATATACAGTTGGTACACCTGCTGGAGAAGTTTACCAAGGGTCAGGGGGGGAGAGGGAGATAATGGAGGAGTTCCAGCAGTTACGCGGTCACCGCTTATGACTTATTAACCGTATATACATACCTTCAGTATGTGTGTATGAACCTAAACTTATGTTATTCTGTACAATAATCTTTCTAAAAGATTAAGCTAACGGAAAAATAAGTGACTGAGCTTATGACCTCCACATACACAAACACCAATATTTACATGACGTATGTGGGGTCATAACATCCCTCCATCGCAAGAAAATGGGTACAACGAGACGAGGTGTACACATTCTCCTGCCACGGACAGCAAAAGTAATTTATGAGCATAGGTATGTGCTACAAGAAAACCATTAAGCATATGCTGCACCCCATGTAGTGCATGCACCAACTACTGCCTCAATATCACAGTATACAAATGCACTAATGTATAGGTAATTTAACCATTACAATATATCCTCAAATTAAAGCGGGAAATTTTAGGGTGGATTTTTCAAATGCAGGATTTCCTCTAGGAAAACGCATGAATAAGGCGTCAGCCAGAACTTACAATAACATTGTACATACATACAATGAATACCTTAAAATTTGAAGAGTATGCACCTTCATCCTATTCAGAAATACCAAAGGGTTTATATTGACCAATCTGGTAGATACAATTCTCGAGCAAAGGTAATGGAATCAACTACAGTTATCTTATTTAACTGCCTATAATCCGTACAAAGGCGCCGCTTCCCGCCTGGTTTAGTGACTAGTAAGCAAGGGGAACACAAAAGACTTTTTAGGGTTTACCAGTCCATGCTCTAGAAGGAACTGCACTTCCTATTAATATCCCTTTTTTCTGGTGATACACGATATGGATGCATACGAATCGGGATAGTGTCGGTTAGCCTTATATCGTGGTTTAATTCATGGGTTTGGGTAGGCATGTCCCCGAACAAATTTTCGTACTGGCTTAATAAGATCCTCATTTCTTCCTGTTTCTCATCCAAATGTCTCAACATCGCCTCAAAACTAGAATGAAAAAAGGTAGGATTAGGTATGTCTACAGATATGGTTCTCAGTGGTGACTGTGGCCTGCACAACACATGTCAGTGCCTGGAGCCTTTAAATGTCTTAAAGTGATTTATGTATACGACTAGAATCTTGGAAGGGTCCTGCAGACTTTTGACTTTAAGTCAAGTCTGAGCATTTACACAAACTTCAAATGGACCATCAAATTGATGCTCTTTGGCAGCCTCCTGTCTAGTTTTTAAAACAAGAACAAGATCACCTGGTTTAAAATGTCGTAACTGCACCCGAAATTTCTGATCATGGTGTGCTTTTATCTTAACGGTGCGAGATCTTCGCCAACAGTCCGCAACATCTGCTTCGTCTGATGAAATCTTTCGAGAACACCTCGACTCTGGGGGTGATATGTACTGGATAATTTATGTTCTAGGTGGAATTTCTCACAAAATTGTCGTAACTACCGAACGAAAATTAGTAGCGTTGTCGAACTGTATCACACGAGGTAGTTCGAACAACGTAAAAAATTTAACTAGATGATGGATGACTGTCTTAGCTCTGATATTACATACAGGATAAGCTTCAACGAATCTGCAGCCATCCTTGCCCGTTGGCAAGGGTGTTAGTCTTCTGTTGTTGGTAACAAACTGCGTACTCATAAGCGTTGTCCCCCCGTGGCCTTCCTCCTGCTACCGTAACCGGCGGTGGGAAACGGCTCTAGCGAGGTTGTCTTGGCCATACTCGCTTAACTCATGGTCACTTAATGGAGCGCCGCCCTGCTCCTTTTTGTCCAAATTGCATTGTCCCTCTTACTGTCGTGCATATCCTTGTTGAATGTTCTGACTACCAGGACGAGCGTGTGTTGCTTTCCGATCGCCCCTCGCGGTCACTTGTCCCTCGATAGAATTCTTGGTGAATTGGATGCTTTTGATACCATTCGCTCTGTGCGTTTTTGTTCTCGAATTGGCATCCTTGGTGATATTTAGCGCCCTCTGATTATTCCGCACATTTGATGGGGCTACATAGCCTTCCCGGTTGGTGCCGCCTTTTGATAATTAATTACTTCAACGAATCTGGTTGAAGCGCACATAAGTTATTATGTACACATGACCTGACTTGGACCGACTTAATGGTCCTACACAGTCTAGCACAATGAGAGAACGGTTCACGTGGAACGACAATTGGAGGTAAGGGAGCTTTTGGAACAACTTGGTTGGGCTTTCCAACCACTAGACAGGTTTCACACTGTCTACAATATCTGGAAATGCCTTTCTTCAGACTGGGCCAGTAAAAGAATTTGGTTACATGGTACAACATACGACTTATCCCTTGATCATCGTGAGCGGCTGTGAGGACTTCTCTATATTCTTTTGGAACTACGAGCTGGGTAACCTTCTCACAGTCGTCTGAAGATGGAGATAACTTGACTTCCTTCGTCTGAGCAACATCTTATTAAGGAAGAAATAACCAACATACTCTGTCGGAGCCTCTTCCTCTGGAGCAGGTTCAGGAAAAACATGCTCGTAAACTGGATCACTTTCCTGGAGTTGAGCTAATGTGTGGGATTTAACAGTAGAAATAGGGGTATAGGTAGTCACAGAAGGTACAACTTCATCACTTGGCACAACATCCTTAACTGCACTATCATCATCCAAATGTGCCATAAACGTATCTTCTAAGTCGATGTCCGGTTCTATCGTTAGAGGTTTTCCAGCCATTCCTCCGGTTATAGATATAGAAACATCAATCTGAGACTTTGCAGCTTGAGATCTGGTGACGGCGCAGGTGGGATACACCACTGGAGAAATTTCACTCGTCACTGAGAAAACTATATCTGGATCACTTATGATAATGGGAAGATGACTATTCATTGAGGTGCCTGCAATGTCATTCCCTAGAATTGTATCTACCCCAGGTATGGACAAGGTATCTCTCACACCTACAGTATAGACCAGGAGTATAGGGGGGATGAAATATATACTTGCACATGTTGCACAACCCCTGCTATACCCTGTATAAGTAAAACTTCGTCCAGGTCAATCTACTTGAGCTTGGACAACATGCGAGAAGTTATCAAAGTTAGCGATGCACCAGTATCCCTGAAGAACACTACAGGTACCCTCTCATTTTCAACTCCTACTATTTTAGCATGTATTATAAAAGGGTCAAAACCAGCGAGCCATGTTGGCTTGCCCTTATCAAAAGTTTCTGAATGATGACCCTGCCTTCGTTTACTCACAATCAAGGCATTTGGGCGTAATTCTGGGTGTAAACTAAAGCAATTACGGACAACATGTCCTTTCCTATGACAAAATGTACATTGGTTTATACCAGTCGAACTTTTCGACTCTGTGGTGGCTCTATTTGGGTTTAGAGTTACCTTAGATTTACCAGATGCCTGGTCTGCCCTGGCTGTAAGAGCTGACTTAGCATTATAATGACTACTCCCTGATTTCCCAGAAGTATTTTGTCTAAAGTGAAACTTTTAGGTGCCATATGATAGTTACTATAAGAGATCCTATGAATGGTCTCGTGCTCATCCGCCAAAATAGCTAGGTTATGAACTTCGTTGTATTCACGTTTACCTGTGGCTAGTGCCACGGTCAACTTCTCAGGCAAACAAGACAAGAGTTCCTCTATTATTATGAGCTGTTTGACACAAAATAGAGAATTCTTATATTTAACCACCTGTCAAAGTATGACTTTTAATCAAGCATAATTGGAAAGTCTGATCAGGTGTGTGTTTAAGACCCCTAACCTTTTGTCTTAAGGCTTCTGCATTTAATTCATATGCTTGCAAAACCAGTTTTTTTACAGTAGGGTAGTAAAAACTATCCTCAAAAGGGAGGGCGGCAAAAATATGCTGCGCTTTCCCTCGCAGGTCACCCAAGAATCATCTGACCATTTCAAACTAGTAGCCACTTTGGCAAAGTTCAGAAAAAATAGTCCTGGGTTGTTGTTGTTAAAATTGGGGCCACTTTAAACCCGTAG
>WNGS01009688.1:28078-46977 GCA_020271785.1 Procambarus virginalis | reverse complement strand
TACTGTTTAACCCTTACACTGCTCATGGGTCCTGGGGACATTTACACCCCTGTGCGCAAGAAAAAAAATTCAAATTTTTTTTCGTCTTCTAAACATGTTAATTGTGTCCCCTGAGCACGGGAAAAATAGCAAAAAAATCGTAGGTGACATATTTTGGGCGCAATTGACCGAGAAGTCTGGCAAAAAGGGCGTTGACAGAGCGGTCGTCAGGCCGGTCAGCGTCACCCGCGCTGACAGATGGGAGTTGCCACAAAGATATTATTACCTAATTGTTTCAATGTCCCGATTGATTTTTTCTTAGTTTTTTTGCAGTAATATTATTCAATAGTGTGTATTGTAATATATTTATATAATAAAAGTGGTGAATAATCGCTATACTCAAAGTATGGTGTGCATATTAGTAATTCAATTATTATGTTCATAAAACAATAAACAAATAGTTTTGCTGCTATTACACTCTATACACAGGTTATATATAAGTATCTGCATATTTTGGTCACCATAACGAACCACTAAGTTGGTATGAGAGTCGAAAAGCAACGAAGAGTTACCGCCACACACACAGCCACCACTCGCTGCCACTCCCTCAACACACGCACTAAACTTTCTCCCCCAACAATACCATTTGTGGTGTTATTACACTATATACAGACGTTATATATAGGTATGTATATATTTTGTTCACCACAACTGTACAGCTAAGCTGATATAGTTAGTTCAGGCACTAAGAGTCGTCGGTATACACAGCTGGCGGCTCCCTCACTCATTCAAGGTCACACACACACTAAACTTTCTCTCCCAGCAATACTGTTTGCAGTGTTATTACTCTATATACACATATTAATATAAATATCTACATGTTTTATGCACCGTAACTGGACACCTAAGCTTGTAGTGCGCCCAAAGAGCATAGTGGCCACTCTCTAAACAGCTAGACAAATCGTGCAGACGACGTCACCTCCGTCACCCAAATGGCTCCTCCCAGCATAATCCTTTTGCTGTTATTACACTAATACGCACATTATATATAAGTATCTACATTTGTGTTCACCATAGAGAACCACTGAGCTGGTATGGTGAATGTAAACAATAACAGGTGGCCACACAGTCAGTAAACGATGCTGTCTCCCTCCGTCTCTCAGCATCACTCCTCCCACAGCGCTAATTATTACAACAATCTTGCTATTATCACAACCCTGGTTATTTATATCACAGTCAGGGGTCATCTGTAATATTGTCATCACTAAATAATAACAATTATATACTTATTTTGACATTTTTCGGCGATGCTGTGGTCACAAGCTGAACAGCTATGCTGCTCGCTCATGCTGCGTGCGCCAGCCTTGGTTGCTCCAACAGTAATGTGCCTCTCACACCTGAGAATATTGCCCACGATTTTTTTTTTTAAATTGCGTCTGTTTACAAGAGCCCTGAGGAAGCTAATGTGAACCCCGTGTAGCCGCGGGCCATTTGAATCGGGCGTGGCACCCTATGGCGTATATATACGCCATGCGCACCGTGGGACATGTTACTCAGGGCGTATATATACGCCATGCGCAGTTTAAGGGTTAAACAATCGATTTTGGAACGATGCGGGGATGTTATTTGGGAATAAATGCGTATCTGATACGCTGGTGGCGTATATCACGTGAGTGTCCATCGCTCTATCTCCTTAGACTGCTTTTTGCCGACTAAAGCTAGTTACACATTACATACACATTTATATATACACTCACCTGTAAATATACGATCCAGGAAGCATTCCTTTTACTGTGAGGATCAATCTTCGCAGTTGCCTTTCTCTTAACAGATGGAGCCTCATACACTTGACTGCTTGCCATAGTATTACGGAATAAATCTCGCGGTGTAGAAGTTAGATTGAAAAACAGTTGAGCAATGGACAGTTTATCAGGTAAAAAAACAGATTTAAGCACAGTCATTTTATGTATAATGTCGTTAAATATATGTATGCCAGATACTGGAGCCAATACATTTCCATTCAGATCCCAACGAACGATTCCACTAGCATCATAATGGTTTAGCAAGGATCTTGCATATTCATGATCTCGCACTTTCAATTTCAAATCTATTAATTAAATGTTTTATGGAAGGGTTGGTATGCAACTGAGGTGGGGGAGGTTTGACAGTAAGATGTTGAGCAACAGCTTTCACAGTGGGGTAAGCAGGGCTGTGTGCAGCTTTCCGGTTGTCCACTATTTTACGCGGTACGAGATAAAAGGCTTTCATTTTACTTTACTTACTTACTTTACGTACTTTACTTACTTTACTTTACTTACTCACTTACTTACTTACTTTACTTACTGAACAACCGTGTAATTAAACTAGCTGCAATCGGCAAAATAATTAATAAAATACTGCCTCCTCGTTTGCTGGTTAATATCTGTTTCTTAGTTGACACAGAAAGTTTCTTACAGGCTAGTGACTGAATAAGCAATTTATATTTTTTCAAGTTTTTAACGACCTTGTCAGGTACAGGCAATTTTTTTTTTAAAGTTATTAAAAATTTATGATAAACAATTTATGTGGTTTCTTCAATTTTTCAATCAACTGTTTTCTCAGGAATACTGAAGTTTTGATAATAGTTGGATCAATTCCTTGTATTTATAAACTAAGGGCTTCTTCATTATAATTGTAATATCTCAGCAACATCAATCCATTGATCGAATGATCGATCATAACCTGCGTACCTAACTTTATACTGAAGCTTGCCAGAGACTCTGCATTGGCCCACTACCTTTTCAATATTAAAGGTTTGAGGCAAATGTGTGGCTGTTAATTCTTGTTTATAGAAGCCACCATCAATTTCTTCCCCATTCAGATCTTTTAGAAAGTAAAAAGGGATGTGTTGTCTCCGATCAATACGTGTAACTGTAAATATCTCTCGGGTGTTCTGCTGCTTAAACCCTTTCTTAAACTTGGAAATGCGATCAGATAGAGTGATGCGTACTGTATCACCAACACTCAATCGAGGAATGACAGTTCTCTTTGATTTGCTCGGGCTTTTATACATTAAATCAAATTGTTTGGCGTGTTCGCTGGGCGAGGATAGAGCGTGCACCTCCGTGGGTGTTGTCACGATTGTGTCACGGCCGTGTCTTACTGATGTTATCAGTAGTGATACGTTTTGTTGTCATATAGAGCTAGTGAGAATTTGGTGGTGGTGGTCCTTACGATGTTGTCTAGGGAGTATGATGGTATGAGGAGTAAGGGAAACAGCCTAGTACACAGGTAACAAATTTATACGTATAAGACACATGAATACATTAAAAAAGGCGTTTTCCTTACAACATAGATCACTATGAATTATAAACTTAAGTGGCTCTGACCACCCCACGGCTCACTGTCCCATTCTTGGTGTCATGCACCCAGCCACGAACCGCTATCATCCAATGACACATATATTTTGCCTCTAGGAAACCTGGACTCTTATAAAACCTCTCCAACTTCGGTAATATTACTCTACCCAATCTTGCAACCCTGGTTATATACAAGGATAGGCTTATCTGACTGTACGGCCGGAGAAAACCCCTCAAATAGCAGGAACGGTCGGCAGCGATACACCTCCCCCTCCAGTCAAGATGGCGTCCACCTCTCTTGCGTCATCGCCCCTTAATACTCTATTCTTTACCTATGCAATCAAACGCATTAATGATTTTATTTACTATATTCCCCATGCATACTTTTTGATAGAGTCCATTTTTCCCTTACATAGTTAGGCTTTTCCAGTTCACATTATTTCTGACACCTCCAGCTGAGAAGGCACTACTTTACTGAGCGGAGTATTAATGGTGACTCGCGGCCTCTCTGATCTCAGCTGGGGATTTATACTAATAAACACTCTCCACTGAGTCCACCAACATTTTACAACCGAAACCAACCTCCACAGGAGGTAAGGTTCGTAACACCCCTCCTAAGCCATGGAGAAAAAAAAGGGAAATTCTTAAAGGAATTTCACTTTTTTTTCACATAAAATTAACACCTCAAACAGATTTCATAATAATTGTAAAGAAACAGTAAATGATATATAATAAACACTAGATACACACTAATATATACATCTCTGTGCAATAGTACAACCCTAAGTTACCCCAGGTTTTGGCAATCTAGAAAGTGCATCTGCTACTACATTTAATTTTCCTGGAATATGTTTGATGACCAGATTGTACTCTTGCAACAATAAAGACCACCTTAATATTCTCTGGTTGGAATTCTTCATGCTAGCAATAAATGTTAAGGGGTTGTGGTCAGTAAATACTTCAACAGTATTGGCTGATAAATAAATGTCAAATTTTTTAACAGCTAGTAATAATGATAAAGCCTCCTTCTCCACTGTGGAGTAATTCTGTTGACATTTAGTAAATTTTTTAGAATAGTAATGTATTGGATGATTAATACCCTCATCATCTTCTTGCATTAGCACAGAACCAGCACCCCAGTCCGAAGCATCTATATATAGTTTGAATGGCTTAGAGTAGTCAGGAGTAGCTAACACTGGACCAGATGACAACATTCCTTTTAATTTAGTAAATGCATCCTGACATTCCTGAGACCATCTAAACTTTACATTTTTACATAGCAAGTTTGTCAAAGGAGCTGCAATTGCTGCAAAATTTTTACAGAACTTCCTATAATAAGCACACATTCCTAGATATCTTTGCACCTCCTTCTTGCTAGTCAACACTGGATACTCTAATATATCATTTATTTTATTTTTGAGTGGTAACACCTTACCATTTCCCACTTCATATCCTAAGTAAGAAATACTAGCTCTAGCAAAAGTACATTTATGTAAGTTTACAGTTAAATTAGCCTCCTTTAAGCATTTTAATAGTTTAGCCAAACCTTTCATATGGTCCTCCCAATTATTGTGAAAAATTACAATATCATCCAAGTAAGCTCTACATTGTGGTATGTCTTTTAACACTAAGTTCATAAGACGCTGGAAAGTTGCCGGGGCATTTTTCAGCCCAAAAGGCATTACAGTGAATTCATACAACCCATCTGCAGTTATAAATGCACTCATCTCCCGAGCTCTTGGTGTTAAAGGAATTTGCCAGTACCCTTTTGACAAATCTAGTTTGGTTACAAACTTGGCTTTACCAACACTGTCAATACAATCATCTAATCTGGGTATTGGAAAGTTATCATCAACAGTCATTACATTTAGCTTACGGTAGTCAATGACCAACCTGTGAGTTCCATCCTTCTTTGGAACCAAAATACAAGGACTACTCCAACTGCTGCTGCTAGGTCTCACCAATCCATGTTGAAGCATGTAGTCGACTTCTTTCCGGATGAGATTCAACTTGGTAGGGTTGACTCTATATGGGTGTGACTTGACTGGTTGGTTGTCTGTCACCTCGATGTCGTGGTGAATAACTGTAGTCTGGGTGGGAATATCGCCAAAGATGTCTGCATGAGAAGTCAGCAACTGCTCCAAGTCCTGCTTCTGCTCTGATGACAAATGTTCCACCATTTTCTGGACATTAGCCAACCACTCCCCATTGCTAAAATAAGGTACATGAGCATTAGGTACACTATTAAAATCACATTCCCCATTATTCTCATCTACATGGGCTACACTAAGCACCTGGTTGGTATTGGTAGTTCCCTTCTGTGTTAGTTTCATCCTATTCACATGCACTACTATTTCCTTTCTCTTGAGATCAGGTGTTTGGATTACATAATTGGTGGGACTGAGTTTCTTTATCACTGTATAAGGACCTTGGAACCTATGCAACAATGTTGGTCCCTGTCGTGCCATTAGTACCACCACTTTATCACCTGCCTCAAAATGTCGTTGCTTTGTCTTTTTATCGTACTGTGCCTTCATTTTTCCTTGAGCTTCTTTAAGATGAATTAAGGCTTTAGCCCTGTTTTTATTTAACTTATCTTGTAAGTCATGAATATAGTTTACCTGCACAACACTCTTTGGATTTCCGACCAACTTATCTCTTAAGATGGTTAGTGGACTTCTCACCTCATGGCCAAAAACTAATGAGTTGGGTGAACACCCCAGGGACTCCTGATAAGTATCCCTCAGTGCCATGAGCATCAGTGGAAGACCATCATCCCAGTCTCTGCCAGTTTCCATGCAACTGGTTCTCAGCATTTGCTTAAGGGTTTGGTGCATCCTTTCCAAAGCACCTTGGCTCTCAGGATGGTAAGTAGTGGATGTCTTATGGAGGATGCCAAACTCCCCACAAAACTGCTGAAAACCTTTGGAAGTGAAATTAGCCCCATTATCTGTCTGTATTACTTTTGGTAAACCAAAAATAGTACAAAATTTCATTATGTGCCTCACTACCACTTTCGTTGTAGCATTTCTCACAGGGAATGCCTCAGGAAAGCGTGTAGTCTGACACATCATGGTGATGATATACATATTACCACTCTTGGTTCTAGGCAATGGGCCTACTACATCAACAATAATATGGGTAAAGGGTTCCTCGGCTACCACAATTGGCTGTAAAGGAGCTTTTGGTATTACCTGGTTTGGTTTGCCAGTTTTTATACATACTGGACATTCATTACAATACTGGATGACATCTTTCTTTAATCCAGGCCAGGTAAAGTACTTGCTTATTTTATTATATGTTTTTGCAATACCCTGATGACCGCCTATTGGTGAATCATGGGCTACACTTAGCACTTGTTCTCTATAACCCCTCGGTAGGACCACTTGATTAACTACCTCCCAAGTGTGTGACACAGGTGAGCTCCTAGGTCTCCACTTCCGCATCAACACCTCTTTAGTGTAGTAATAAGTCATAGCCTCCGATTCTGCTTCTAGTTCAGTTACTGCCTTATTATGCAAGTCAGTCAACGTAGGATCAGTTCTTTGCTGATGAATAAAATTTGATTTTGATCTCAAGTCTGAAGAGCCAGATGTGGTAACTGGACTACACTCTCCCCTACCCCTTTTCCTAGGTGGTTTGGTGGAGGTGCTCCCCATCCTGTTCCCATCTGCTTCTTCCAACTTGGCCATAAAAGTGTCACAAAGATCCACTTCACTATTTGATTTGTTAACCTCTAATTTTGTCTCCTGACTTACATTATTGGGAGTTTGTGATATTTGAGACTCTGATTTTGACTGGGTCACGGCACATGCTGGGTACATTACCTTGTCCTCAGGATCTGTCCATGCCCTAATCACCTCTGGCTTAGTTAGCATTATTGGGTGATCATCTCTTTTAACTCGATTACCAGCAAGATCATTCCCCACAATTAGATCAATGCCAGCAACTGGTAATTTAGGACTAACACCTACTAAACTTTTGCCTTTAATAAAATCACAGTCTAGGTTTACTTCTCTCAAGTGTACAGTCTGGAAATCTCCTGTGATTCCCTGTATAATCATTACCTCCCCAGTCTCTGTAGACTGTATATATTGTAACACACTCTCTAATAATAAAGATTGGGATGCTCCTGTATCCCTCAAAATTTTAACATCATGCCACAAACCATTTGCACACTGTAATTTTCCATTTGATATAAACTCTCCAAAATGATTTATAGCAAGTGCTTTTTTCCCCATTATTTTTGTTACACATTTGGTTTTCCTCCCCTCACACACTGTGAGTGCCATAGGCCTCTTTTCTGGGTGAAGAAACCAACAACTCTTAACAACATGACCCTTCCTATGGCAGTAGGAACACTGTTTCAACTCTGGGTGAGGCTTATTACTAGTGTGATCCTCTTTGGGTTTCACATTACTCTCTTTACCACCTGACACCTTTGAAAAAGTGTTTCCTTGACCTGCTGTTGGGTACATGTGGGACCCAAATCTGACTGAGGAGTTTACTGCTCGACCAGATCCTTGTCTATTTGATTGAATTTTATTTTTAAAAGTTACTTTATGCATCAACTCATATTCATCTGCTAATTTAGCCAACTCATAGATATCTCTGGGTAATTTCTCTGCCAAATACAAAGCCACATTAGAAGGTATGCAAGATAAAAATTCTTCTACTAGGAGTAAATTTTTAAGAGAGTCCAGATCCCTAATTTTTTCAGCATCTAACCATTTATTAAACATATGACATTTCTCTTGTGCAAATTCTACCAAGGTTTGACTTGGGTCTCGTCTCAGTTGTCTAAACTTCTGCCTATAAGCCTCAGGAACAAGTTGATAAGCAGTAAGGATGGCTGCTTTTACCTCCTCATAGTCAAAACTGTTACTCAAAGGCATAGCTGCAAATATTTTCTGTGCCTTTCCCACCAACTGACCTTGAAGAAGAGATACCCATTGTGTTTCAGGCCATTCCATACTCCTTGCTAACTTTTCAAAATGAATGAAGAATTGGTCTGGGTCAGACTCACAGAATAGAGGAAACTTGACATTTTTGTTAATCTTTAAATGCCCAGGTGTTCCTAAATCGTCAACACCGGTATTTTCTGATCTAATTCCCAAATCTGCTAGCCTCATTTGTAACTCTATTTTTTTCTGAGCTAGTTCCACTTCTAACCTCTTCATAGCTAGTTCTTGAGCTTGCTCTGCCTCTATCCTCTTCTGAGCTTGCTCTACCTCTAGCCTCTTCTGAGCTTGCTCTGCCTCTAGCCTCTTCTGAGCTTGCTCTGCCTCTAGCCTCTTCTGAGCTTGCTCTGCCTCAAACTGCAACTTCTTTAGTTCCAATTCTGCCTGCCACTGCAACTGAGTCTCTACCTTTCCTGTAGTTACAACATTTGCACCACTGGTGGACGGGGACTGCTCTAATATTTCCTGTGGGAGAATTTGCTCCTCTACCCAGTGTATCATTATTTCTCTTAGCAGTTCCGTCTTCACCATTCCCATGTGCAATAATAGTCCATAGTGCTTGCCAACAGCCACTAGGATAGACTTTTTTTGCCGCTTTCAAACCCTCAACACTAGGATTGTCGACAATTTGTTGTGCTACCAAATCCATTTTTAGTGTGCTAAGATACAGCAGACTCCAACACAAATTTATAATTCTGCACCACCTTTCTCTTTTTAGGCTGAGAATTTGTTTTGAAAACTGATAAGGACAGTGCTTAGTTTACTTGACTGCCCTGTCAACTGGTAAATTTTTTGCACTCGAGAACACACACAAAAATTTCTTAAAACACTTTTCATAAAGATAAATAAAATGTACATAAATAAGTAATAAAGTACATATTCATATTATACCAATATTAAAAATAATCTAAATTTCTACACAAGTTAAAGTGAATAAATAAGCTACACAATTTTTATGTCAGGTTACACCTACAGGCTATCCACTTTTATTAGGCTTTCGATCAGGTTGCTCAATATGTAAAGTGCTCTCGGACAGGCTACCCAATTGTGTCACGATTGTGTCACGGCCGTGTCTTACTGATGTTATCAGTAGTGATACGTTTTGGTTGTCATAGAGAGCTAGTGAGAATTTGGTGGTGGTGGTCCTTACGATGTTGTCTAGGGAGTATGATGGTATGGGGAGTAAGGGAAACAGCCTAGTACACAGGTAACAAATTTATACGTATAAGACACATGAATACATTAAAAAGGCGTTTTCCTTACAACATAGATCATTATGAATTATAAGCTTAAGTGGCTCTGATCACCCCACGGCTCACTGTCCCATTCTTGGGGTCATGCACCCAGCCACGAACCGCTATCATCCAATGACACATATATTTTTGCCTCTAGGAAACCTGGACTCGTATAAAACCTCTCCAACTTCGGTAATATTACTCTACCCAATTTTGCAACCCTGGTTATATACAAGGATAGGTTTATCTGACTGTACGGCAGGAGAAAACCCCTCAAATAGCAGGAACGGTCGGCAGCGATACACCTCCCCCTCCAGTCAAGATGGCGTCCACCTCTCTTGCGTCATCGCCCCTTAATACTCTATTCTTTACATATGCAATCAAACACGTTAATGATTTTATTTACTATATTCCCTATGCATACTTTTTGATAGAGTCCATTTTTCCCTTACATAGTTAGGCTTTTCCAGTTCACATTATTTCTCACGACCTTCAGCTGAGAAGGCACTACTTTACTGAGCGGAGTATTAATGGTGACTCGCGGCCTCTCTGATCTCAGCTGGGGATTTATACTAATAAACACTCTCCACTGAGTCCACCAATATTTTACAACCGAAACCAGCCTTCCACAGGAGGCAAGGTCCGTAACACGCACCACCTGGCCAGCTGGCTCTAATGAGCACATCTGGCCAGATGGCGCACGTCGTCGTACTCCTACTTTACCCTACTCGGTGTTGGGTCACATTTTGCCCAAACCCCCATGCAGTTTTCAAAATATCCCAAACATCCCAAATTCAACCCTCAAGCCATATTTTGAAGCCAAATTCTGGCTCTATGCACGTATTCGCAGTTTGAAATTACGACTTTTTATACAGAAAATATGCCAATTACTGTGAGCGGCGATGGGTCACATTTTGCCTAAACCCTTTCTGCAGTTTTCAAAATGTCCCAAACTTCCCAAATTCGACCCTTGAGCCATATTTTGGAGCCAAATTCTGGCTCTCAGCACGTATTCGCAGTTTGAAAATGCGATTTCTTTTATCGAAAATACGCCAATTACTGAGAGCGGCGATGGGTCTCATTTTACCCAAACCCCCCTGCAGTTTTCAAAATATCTCAAACATCCCAAATTCGACGCTAGTCATATTTTGGACCCAAATTCTGGCTCTCAGCACGTATTCGCAGTTTGAAATTACGACTTTTTATTCCGAAAATAAGCCAATTACGTACACTTTCGTGCTTCGGTTGCGAACGTTTTCGTCCACTATTTTTCTCACGGTTCTGCTAGTTGGACGATGCTCCTGCGTCGAGCGATAAAATATTTGTATAAATTCCATTTTCTATCCGATTTTGTTGGGGATAGTTTAGAAATGTTTGCCATGAAATTTACGTTTTTTCTAATAACCAAAGAGCTTATTAAAGAAAACGTCATGGCAGTGAATCATCGTGGTAAAACAATTGTATTATTGACACGACGAGTATGATCGACGTAGTTTTTATATTTGTTGCCGGTCGAACGCATCCTCATGTGACGGTTTACTTATGTTCTTCTAGAACATTCTATTGCGAACACATTGGTACAAAAATTAAATACGTACATCGAAAAAATATGTCAGGACAGTGAATTGAATATACACTTTCCGATGCGGTTTCGCCGATATGCCGCCTCGGGTAACACTTCAGCCACTTCCCACTCTCTTGTGGGTCGGTTGTGACATTGATTCTATATTTATATTCTATTTATTTATATTTATATCTATATTTATATTTATATTATATATGTCCGTATAGAGAATTTTATTGCGATTCCAATGACACCAACATTAATGATGTAGGACAACTGTGGGCTTCACAACCATTAAGAGAGTTGAAACATTTTGTTGCTGTATGGTGCTCTCGGAAAGTGATGTCAATAGTTTTTTATTTGGTGTTGATATGCCTTATGATTTGGCGGCATTTTATAGGTATGTTCTTATAGACAATTCTATTGCGAACACAGTGATACCAAATTTAAATACGTACGGCTACAATTAGTGTAAGGACAGTAAAAAGAGTATACACTTTTCGGTCTTACCGCCTAGGCGCGCGAAACGCCGAAAGCACATAGGGTATGTTTTTTTCACTTCGCCGAAAGTACGAAAGTGGAAAATTACTGAGAGCAGCGATGGGTCACATTTTGCACACCCACCCCCCCCCCCCTGCAGTTTTCTAAATATCCCAAACATCCCAAATTCGACCCTTGAGCCATATTTTGGAGCAAAATTCTGCCTCTCTGCGCGTATTGGCAGTTTGAAATTACGATTTTTTTACCGAAAATATGCCAATTACTGAGAGCGGCGATGGGTCACATTTTGCCCAAACCCCTCTGCAGTTTTCAAAATATCCCAAACATCCCAAATTCCACCCTTGAGCCATATTTTGGAGGCAAATTCTGGCTCTCTGCACGTATTCGCAGTTTGAAATCACGACTTTTTATACCGAAAATACGCCAATTACTGAGAGCGGCGATGGGTCACATTTTGCCCAAATCCCCTGCAGTTTTCAAAATATCCCAAACATCTTCAATTCGACCCTTGAGCCATATTTTGGAGCCAAGTTCTGGCTCTCTGCACGTATTCGCAGTTTGAAATTACGACTTTTTATTCCGAAAATATGTTAATTACTGAGAGCGGCGTTGGGTCACATATTGCCCTATCCCCCATTGCAGTTTTCATTTTGGAGCCAAATATTTTGGAGCCAAATATTCAAATGATAAGAATCAATGTGTTTTCTTTAGAATTAACTAAAATGTTCCTGAATTTCCGTTTATATTTCTGAATTCGTATAACCGCTCTAATCTGGCTGAAACGTCGAAATATGCAATGAAAACAGAAATTCTCTCCTAATCAATATCTAACTCACTATTTTAACGAGATATAAAAAGTTGATTTAAAATCAAGTATTTAAGGGTAATTTGCAATTAATTACGTGTTTGCATCATATATATCGTATTTTTTGCATTAATGACAATAAACCAATACGATGGCGGTTCTTGAGTGTGTCTCCCTTCCTCCTCGAGAGGCGCATGCGCAATAGCTCTCAAAGCTGGGATCCCGAGTATATTAATATGGCCGTTTATATTACCTATGGAAGATTTACACGTAAAACTGCTCTAATCCAGCTGAAAGTCGATATATGCAATAAAAACAGAACTTCTCCCCTTTTCAATATCTTACCCAGAATTTTAACAAGAAGCAAATAGTGGATTGAAAATGAAGTATTTAAGGTTAATTTCTAATCAATTATGTGTTCGCATCATTTTTATCGTGTATTTAATAAATTAATAACAATAAACTGAAAATTCACAAAAACGTTGAAAAACGGAAAATCATTGCCTGATTCGATGATATTTTGTTTAAATCGCATAAAGGAAAAGGGGATTATAAACGTCAAAATATTGCTAAATTCGATGATTTTTTGTACAAAAAAAAATGCAAGAAAACTTGCTTAAAAATGCAATATTATGCGAATTTCGGAGATTTGAAGGCCAAATCACATATCGTGAGAAAACATGAAGTAGTATCGAAATATTGGTAACAACGAATATTATTACCTAAAGTCACACTACATGAAAAACGTGAAAAAAATCGCTGGGACCAAATTTGAGGATTTTAACTTCAAGTCATAAAGCGAGGATTCGTAATATTTAGACCATAGAAAAGATGTATAAAAGGGTTGTTTCCAATAAAAAGGATAAAAATAAATATGTTTTTATTAAAATAAACTAAAATGTTCCTGATTTTCCATTTATATTACCGATGGAAGATGTACACGTAAAACCGCTCTAATCCGGCTTAAACGTCGATATATTCAATAAAAACAGAACTTCTCCCCCTCTTCAATATCTTACTCAGTATTTTAACGAGAAACAAATAGTTGATTGAAATTGAAGTATTTAAGGTTAATTTCTAATCAATTATGTTTTTGCAAAATTTTTATCGTATATGTACCGAATTAATAACAATATACTGAAAATTCTCAAAAACGTGGAAAAACGGTAAAATATTGCCAAATTCGATGATATTTTGTTTAAATCACATAATGAAAACGGGGATTATACACGTCAAAATATTGCTAAATTCGATGATTTTTAGGACAAAAGAAAATGCAAGAAAACTTGCTTAAAATTGCAATATTATGCGAAGTTCGGAGATTTGAAGGCCAAATCACATATCGTGAGAAAACATGAAGTAGTATCGAAATATTGGTAAAACGAATATATTTACGTAAAATCACACTACATGAAATACGTGAAAAAAGTCACTATTATACCAAATTTGAGGATTTTAACTTCAAATCATAATGCGAGGTTTCGTATTATTTAGATCCTAGAAAAGTTATATAAAAATGTTGTTTCCAATATAAAGGATAAAAATCAATATGTTGTTATCAGAATTAACTAAAATTTTCTTGATTTTCCGTTTATATTATCGATGGAAGATGTACACGTAAAACCGCTCTAATCCGGCTGATACATTGATATATGCAATGAAGACAGAACCTCTCCCCTTTTCAATATCTTACTCAGTATACAATAGACAAACGAGACACAAATAGTTGACTGAAAATGAAGTGTTTAGGATATTTGAGAACTGCAAGGGGTTTGATGAAAATAAGACCCATTGCCGTTCTCAGTAATTGGCGTATTTTCGGTATAAAAAGTCATAGTTTCAAACTGCAAATACCAGCTGAGAGCCAGAATTTGGATCCCAAATATGGCTCTAGCGTCAAATTTGGGATGTTTGAGATATTTTGAAATATGCAGGGGGGTTTGGGAAAAATGTGACCCATCGCCGTTCTCAGTAATTGGCGTATTTTCGATAAAAAAAGTCGCATTTTCAAACTGCGAATACGTGCTGAGAGCCAGAATTTGGCTAAAAAATATGGCTCATGCGTCGAATTTGAGATGTTTGGGATATTTTGAAAACTGCAGGGAGGGTTTGGGCAAAATGCGATCCATCGCCGCTTTCAGTAATTGGCATATTTTCTGTATAAAAAATAGCACTTTCAAACTCCGATTACGTGCAGAGAGCCAAAATATGTCTCCAAAATATGGCTCAAGGGTCGAGTTTGGGATGTTTGAGATATTTTGAAAACTGTTGGGGGATTTGGGCAAAATGTGACCAATCGCTGCTCTCAGTAATTTGCATATTTTCAGTATAAAAATTCGTAATTTCAAACAGCGAATACGGGCAGAGAGACAGAATTTGGCTCCAAAATATGGCTCAAGCGTCAAATTTGGGAGGTTTGCGATATTTTGAAAACTGCTGCTAGAGTTTAGGCAAAATGTGATAAATCGCCGCTTTCAGTAATTGGCATATTTTCGGTATACAAAGTCGTAATTTCAAACTGCGAATACGTGCAGAGAGCCAGAACTTCGCTCCAAAATATGGCTCAAGCGTCGAATTTGGGATGTTTGGGATATTTTGAAAACTGCAGGGGGGTTTAGGCAAAATATGACCCATCGCTGGTCTCAGTAAATGGCTTATTTTCGGAATAAAAAGTCGTAATTTCAAACGGCGAATACGTACAGAGAGTCAGAATTTGGATCCAAAAAAGGGCTCAAGCGTCGAAATTGGGATGTTTGGGATATTTTGAAAACTGTAGGGAGGGTTTTGGCAAAATGTGATCCATCGCCGCTTTCAGTATTTGGCATATTTTCGGTATAAATGTCGTAATTTCAAACTGCGAATACGTGCAGAAAGTCAGAATTTCGCTCCAAAATAAGGTCAAGCGTCGAATTTAGGATGTTAGGGATATTTTGAAAACAGAAGGGGGGGTTTTGGCAAAATATGACCCATCGCAGCTGTCAGTAATTGGCTTTTTTTCGGAATAATAATTCGTAATTTCAAACTGGAAGTACGTGCAGAGAGCCTGAATTTGGCTCCAAAATATTGTTCAAGCATCGAATTTGGGAGGTTTGGAATATTTTGAAAACTGCAGGGAGGGTTTGGCAAAATGTGATCAATCGCCGCTTTCAGTATTTGGCATATTTTCGGTATAATAATTCGTAATTTCAAACTGCGAATACGTGCAGAGAGCCTGAATTTGGCTGCAAAATATGGCTCAAGCGTCGAATTTGGAATGTTTGGGATATTTTGAAAACTGCAGGGAGGGTTTTGGCAAATTTTTATCCATTGCCGCTTTCAGTATTTGGCATATTTTCGGTATAAAAAGTCGTAATTTCAAACTGCGAATACGTGCAAAGAGCCAGAATTTGCTCCAAATTATGGTTCAAGCGTCGAATTTGGGAGGTTTGGATATTTTGAAAACTGCTGGAGGGTTTTGGCAAAATGTGATCCATCGACGCTTTCAGTATTGGCATATTTTCGATATAAAAATTCGTAATTTCAAACAGCGAATACGTGCAGAGAGCCAGAATTTAGTTCCAAAATATGGCTCAAGGGTCAAATTTGGGATGTTTGGGATATTTTGAAAACTGCAGGAGGGGGTTTGGGCAAAATGTGACCCATCACAGCTCTCAGTAATTGGCATATTTTCGGTATATAATTCTTAGTTTAAAACTGCGAATACATGCAGAGAGCCAGAATTTGGCTCCAAATTATGGTTCAAGCGTCGAATTTGGGATGTTTGAGATATTTTGAAAACTGCAAGGGGAGTTTGGGTAAAATGTGACCCATCGCTGCTCTCAATAATTGGCTTATTTTCGGAATAAAAATTCGTAACTTCAAACTGCGAATACCTGCAGAGAGCCAGAATTTTGCTCCAGAATATGACTCAAGCGTCGAATTTGGGATGTTTGGGATATTTTGAAAACTGCAGGGAGGGTTTTGTCAAAATGTGATCCATCGTAATTTTCAGCGAGGTTTCGTAATATTTAGATCATAGAAAAGATGTATAAAAGGGTTGTTTCCAATATAAAGGATAAAAATCAATATGTTTTTATTAAAATAAACTAAAATGTTCCTGATTTTCCATTTATATTACCGATGGAAGATGTACACGTAAAACCGCTCTAATCCGGCTGAAACGTCGATATATGCAATAAAAACAGAACTTCTCCCCTCTTCAATATCTTACTCAGTATTTTAACGAGAAACAAATAGTTGATTGAAAATGAAGCATTTAAGGTTAATTTCTAATCAATTATGTTTTTGCAAAATTTTTATCGTATATGTAATGAATTAATAACAATATACTAAAAATTCTCAACAACGTGGAAAAACGGTAAAATATTGCCAAATTCGATGATATTTTGTTTAAATCACATAAAGGAAACGGGGGATGATAAACGTCAAAATATTGCTAAATTCGATGATTTTTAGTAGAAAACAAAATGCAAGACAACTTGCTTAAAAATGCAATATTATGTGAAATTCTGAGATTTGAAGGCCAAATGTTCGCATCATTGTATCGTATATTTAATGAATTAATAACAATAAACTGAAAATTCACAAAAACGTTGAAAAACGGAAATTCAATGCCTAATTCGATGATATTTTGTTTAAATCGCATAAAGGAAAAGGGGGGAATATAAACGTCAAAATATTGCTAAATTCGATGATTTTTAGTACAAAAGAAAATGCAAGAAAACTTGCTTAAAAATTCAATATTATGTGAAATTCTGAGATTTGAAGGCCAAACCACATATCGTGAGAAAACATGAAGTAGTATCGAAATATTGGTAAAAACGAATATATTTACGTAAAGTCACACTACATGAAAAACGTGAAAAAATTCGCTATATTACCAAATTTGAGGATTTTAACTTCAAACCATAAAGCGAGGTTTCGATTATTTAGATCCAAGAAAAGACACATAAAAATGTTGTTTCCAATACATATGATAAAAATCAATGGGTTTTCATTAGAATTAACTAAAATGTTCCTGATTTTCCGTTTATATTTCCGATGGAAGATGTACACGTAAATCCGCTCTAATCCGGCTGAAACGTCGATATATGCAATAAAAACAGAACCTCTCCCCTTTTCAATATCTTACTCAGTATTTTAACGAGACACAAATAGGTGATTGAAAATGAAGTGTTTAGGATATTTTGAGAACTGCAAGGGGGTTTGGTCAAAATAAGACCCATTGCCGTTCTCACTAATTGGCGTATTTTTGGTATAAAAAGTCGTAATTTCAAACTTCGAATACGTGCTGAGAGCCAGAATTTGGGTCCAAAATATGGCTCTAGCGTCGAATTTGGGATGTTTGAGATATTTTGAAAACTGCAGGGGGGTTTGTGTAAAATGTGATAAATCGCCGCTCGCAGTAATTGGCGTATTTTCGATAAAAAAAATCGCATTTTCAAACTGCGAATACGTGCTGAAAGCCAGAATTTGGCTAAAAAATATGGCTCATGCGTCGAATTTGAGATGTTTGGGATATTTTGAAAACTGCAAGGAGGGTTTGGGCAAAATAGGATAAATCGCCGCTTTCAGTAATTGGCATACTTTCACTATAAAAATTCGTACTTTCAAACTCCGAATACGTGCAGAGAGCCAAGAAATGTCTCCAAAATTGGCTCAATAGTCGAGTTTGGGATGTTTGGGTTATTAGGAAAACTGCAGGGGAGTTTGGGCATAATATGACCCATCGCTGGTCTCAGTAATTGGCTCATTTTCAGAATAAAAAGTCGTAATTTCAAAGTGCGAATACGTACAAAGAGTCAGAATTGGGCTCCAAAATATGGCTCAAGCGTCGAATTTGGGATGTTTGGGATATTTTGAAAACTGCAGGGACGGTTTTGGCAAAATGTGATCCGTCACCGCTTTCAGTATTTGGCATATTTTCCGGATAAAAAGTCGTAATTTCACACTACGAATACCTGCAGAGAGTCAGAATTTGGCTCCAAAATAAGGCACAAGCGTCGAATTTAGGATGTTTAGGGATATTTGAAAACTGCTGGGGGGGGGGGGGTTCGCATAATATGACCCATCGCTGCTCTCAGTAATTGGCTTTTTTTCCGGAATAAAAACTCGTAATTTCAAACTGCGAATACGTGCAGAGAGCCAGAATTTGGCTCCATAATATGGTTCAAGCGTCGAATTTGGGAGGTTTGGGATATTTTGAAAACTGCTTGGAGGGTTTTGGCAAAATGTGATCCATCGCCGCTTTCAGTATTTGGCATATTTTCGGTATAAAAAGTCGTAATTTCAAACTGCGAATACGTGCAGGGAGCCTGAATTTGGCTCCAAAATATAGCTCAAGCGTCGAATTTGGGATGTTTGGGATATTTTGAAAACTGCAGGAGATGTTTGGGCAAAATGTGACCCATCACAGCTCTCAGTAAATGGCATATTTTCGGTATAAAAATTCGTAGTTTAAAACTGCGATACATGCAGAGAGCCAGAATTTAACTCCAAAATATGGTTCAAGCGTCG
>WNGS01009688.1:0-15334 GCA_020271785.1 Procambarus virginalis | reverse complement strand
AACCCACCCTGCAGTTTTCAAAATATCCCAAACATACCAAATTCGACTCTTGTGCCATATTTTAGAGCCAAATTCTGGCTCTCTGCACGTATTCGCAGTTTGAAATTGCGACTTTTTTTACCGAAAATATGCCAATTACTGAAAGCGGCGATGGATTACATTTTGCCCAAACCCTCCCAGCAGTTTTCAAAATATCCCAAACATCCCAAATTTGACGCTTCATCCATATTTTGGAGCCAAATTCTGGCTCTCTGCACGTATTCGCAGTTTGAAATTGCGACTTTTTATACCGAAAATATGCCAATTACTGAGATCGTCGATGGGTCACATTTTGCACAACCCCACCCTGCAGTTTTGAAAATATCCCAAACATCTAAATACGACGCTTGGGCAATATTTTTGAGCAAATATTCTCGCTCTCTGCACGTATTCGCAGTTTGAAATTACGACTTTTTATACCGAATATATGCCAATTTCTGGGAGCAGCGATGGGTCACACTTTGCATAAACCCCTCCTGCAGATTTCAAAGTATCACAAACATCCCAAACTCGACGCTTGAGCCATATTTTGGTGCCAAATTCTGGCTCTCTTCACGTATTCGCCGTTTGAAATTACGACTTTTTATACCGAAAATATGCCAATTACTGGGAGCAGCGATTGGTCACATTTTCCCAAACCCCCCCTGCAGTTTTCAAAATATCACAAACATCTCATATTCGACCCTTGAGCCATATGTAGGAGCCCAATTCTGGTTTTCTGCACGTATTCGCTGTTAGAAAATACGACTTTTTAAAACGAAAATATGCCAATTACTGTAGGAGACGATGGATTTCAATTCCACTCCAAACCAGTCAGGACCTAGGGTCCTGACTCGGACCGCAGGTCTGGTTTTAAGTGGAGACGGGTTCAAGTAAAAAATGGGCACACAGGAAATGATTTGGACGTTCAGTTAGGTAAAAATAAGAAGTAATGATCTTCATAAATATAACATAACATATCCATGACCGTAATTAATACATTGTGAACACTCTTAAAACTATGCTCACCGTGAAATCTCGTCACTAAGCATATCTTGTCATTCTGCGAAACAAATTATTGACTATAAGTGCGACAGTGAGAATAAAAATAAACACTTATGTTTAGGAGAGCTATTTTAGTCAAGAAATACTGTAAAGGATGATTATTGACTAAAGAGAATTTCGTGGACTGCTGGTGATTGATGTGTTGAACTGCTTAAAGGAACCATATTTGCTAGAAAAAAAATTTCTGTGAAATAATACGTGTTATTTGTATTGACTATCTAGCTAATAGCGTATTGCCTGGCTAATAATGAAATGACACATTTTGTCTTACTCACTTAGCACAAGTGAAGAGAAAACATTTAAAAAACTTGCAAAGGTTAAAACTCTGTGAAATCATATCTGTTATGTGAAGTTTTGACTAGCTGATTAATAGCATACTACTACTACTACTACATTATCTTTTATGTTTACCTCGATAGCGTTGTAATGCTTGGAAATTGTATGTGTGGATTCCGTTTCCCTCTTACTGCACATAAATAATGGATGCTGTAAAGTATTTTTATGGAACGTGTCTCTTCTTATTCTTACCCCTTTTTAAAAACTAAATGCAATAACCAAGCTATGTTTGCCTTCTCTCTCTTTCTCAATATGGATGAGGGTTGGTGTGGGTTATTTGTGTGGACTCGGGAGATATGATCACCACATAAAAGTTTCTCAAAGAAAATGATATGCTATGTAAGGACCTTTTATTTATTACACAAGACATCCGTGCAGTAGTGAGATTCCCTTTGATAGCTGTGCACGTGACAATGAAAAATTAAAAGTGTAAAGATGTTTGGGAGAGCTATTTTAGTCGAGAAATGATACAAAATTGTGTTTATTGACTAGTGAGAGCCCGTAGCAAGTATGGTGTGAGATATTGCAGTCCTTAACCTAGTCAAGCGATAGACAGACAGAGTGACAGACAACAACAATAAGTAGTGGCCCTCGCGCCTACTTGATTTGATAGAAGAAATAATGAAGACTAGTAGTCCCTGTTTTTTAAGATGAAAAACTTTCAACTATAAAAATGTTTGACTGAGTGACTGACTGACTGCTTTTCTGGTCAAGTCTGCAGGTCTGCAAGAAATAACAGTAATGTAGGTATGGAACATGTCTCCTCAGCTCTTCTATCTTCCACAAAGCCTTTCCTCTTATCTCATCCCTATTAGTTCATGCTCTCGTGTTTCACTTTTTGTTAAAACTAAATCTACACACGCGATATGAAATGTGAAAAAAATCTTACATTATGCTATGTTATCAGTGCTTTAATAAAATTATTAAGAGTGCGAGGGTACTGTTGCGCATAGTCATCTCGCTAAGGTGGGTCGGTGTCGGAATTGTCAGAATGGTGTACCTTGCATACATCAGATCTTTAGTGGTTTATGCAGCACCTCTGCTTGTTTGATGACTGAAAGGACTTTGATGATACGAATAGTAATGGCTGACAATGGATGATGATAGTAGTATTTAATTTAAGATGGAAAACTTTAAACTAAACTAAAAAAATGAGCATGCATGAAGTGATTCCCATGTTCAGTAAACACTTACTGAGTTGTAAACTGAATGTCTAAGACATCCAATAAGTTGTTGTTGTTGATGATGATGATAGTAGTATTTAATTTAAGATGGAAAACTTTAAACTAAACTAAATAATCACACATGAAGTGATTCCCATGTTCAGTAAACACTTACTGAGTTGTAAACTGAATGACTAAGACACCCAGTAAGTTGTTGATGATGATGATAGTAATATTTTAAGATTAGGAAACTTTGAACTAAACTAAATAATCTCACATGAAGTGATTCCCACGTTCAGTAAATACTTACTGAGTTGTAAACTGAATGACTAAGACATCCAGTAAGTTGTTGTTGTTGATGATGATGATAGTAATATTATAAGATTAGGAAACTTTGAACTAAACTAAATAATCACATATGAAGTGATTCCCACCTTCAGTAAACACTTACTGAGTTGTAAACTGAATGTCTAAGACACCCAGTAAGTTGTTGTTGATGATGATGATAGTAATATTTTAAGATTAGGAAACTTTGAACTAAACTAAATAATCACATATGAAGTGATTCCCCCGTTCAGTAAACACTTACCGAGTTGTAAACTGAATGACTAAGACATCCAATAAGTTGTTGTTGTTGTTGATGATGATGATAGTAGTATTTAATTTAAGATGGAAAACTTTAAACTAAACTAAATAATCACACATGAAGTGATTCCCACGTTCAGTAAACACTTACTGAGTTGTAAACTGAATGACTAAGATACCCAGTAAGTTGTTGAAGATGATGATAGTAATATTTTAAGATTAGGAAACTTTGAACTAAACTAAATAATTTCACAAGAAGAAATGTAGGTAGCGAACATGTCTCCTCAGCTCTTTTATCTTCTGCAAAGCCTTTCCTCCTATCTCAACCCTATTAGTTCATGTTGTCGTGTTTCACTTTTTGGTAAACTAAATCTTCAACAAGATCCTGTAGATTTGAGGCCAAGTGAAATTGACACTGCTTAATTAGAAACTGTACTTGTGGTCGGTCTCGAACCCATTGTTGATGGGCTGACTTATATTGAATTTTGTAACTAGCTGATCAAGATTGTAACTTGCTTAACTAACTGAATTGTGGGGTTCAGTCCCTGAGTCCCTTATGTGCCTCTGTAACCCGTTCCACTACCACCCACAAGATGGGTATGGGTGCATAATAAATGAACTAAACTAACTAAACTGTCATACAGTGCTAATGGCATAAGGTTAGCCTGATGAAACTGTAGATGCTATGTCACACCAAACTGAAGGGGGTATATTACGGGTAAAGTAAAAGTTGTTCAATTTGTTTGTAAATTTATTTATGTAATGGGTTTAGAAAGGGCTGCAACTGGTCCAAGTTTCAGCAACACAACCTAAATAGAAAGGGAGAAAAAAAACGTATTATGCAACGAATTTTTCAACATTTTCGAAAAATTTCTAGGAACATATGTGTTAACTAAAATCATGTTTATAACAATCAGATGTCACATTAGCATGTAATGAAGGATTTCGTCAGACAGTTTTATCAAAAAAGTGTTTAGTGCAATAGTACAAATATTCAAAGTTCCCTTTCCAAAAATCTGCAATATATGATGGTTTTCAATATTTATAAAATCAATAAATTGACTTTGGACTAAAATATTTTGAACAAATTGTAGAAGCACAAACTCTACATATAAGGTGTAATTTGCATGTAAATTGATTAATAAATGAAAGCTGTGAAACACCTTGAAGTTGAAAATTACTTATCTGAGTAAAATAAGATCAAAGTTTGGCCACCTGTAGCCGAGCTTGACGTTTACCAATTTCGTTCATAATTGGCACCCTTGCAGATAGGCATCCGTTCAGCAAGGTAAGTAAGTTCCATGCAAATCCCCTGATAACAAATGGAAAAAAAATTGGGGAAAAAAATCCATATAAATATATATATATATTATATATATATATATATATATAATATATATATATATATATATATATATATATATATGCCTGCACATATATATTACAATTATTTATTACAAAATATCCAATTATAACACTAAAACATACTAACCTATTATAATTGGTCCGAATTGGGGGTCATCAAGGTGGCACTGCAATGGGCACTCACTGGCACCTGCATGATTGCTGGATCACCTCCCTCAGGAGCCTGTCTTGGCTTGTTGGAGGGAGGGAGGTCTAGGAAGGTGTGTAAGGAGGGTCTAGGAGGGTTGAGGAAGGTGTGTGAGAAAGGTTAAGGATGGTTGAGGGAGGTTAAGGAGGTGTCAGTGTCGCACCTCACCACCATCTGTCACTGCATATTACTCTTCGCGCTAAAGCGGCTTTATTTTACTGATAAAGACAGCGACCATGTGCCAGATTTGCTGCTCTTATCTTCTAACGCTTCATCTATATATGTCATTGTGCAGTAGACGCAACAATGCGCTATTCCAAGAGCGAGAATGGAGCGCGCATCGACGAAAGCGCCTACATTCAACAGGACACACGAGATGACTGAGGGCTTGTGGCCTGCTCAACCCCACGAGGGATGAAAGAGTTGCCAATGAGTGTATATTTACTCTTCATACATACAGAGTTATTTACGACGTTATTACGAAAAAATTGACGTTTAGAACGTACGACGCAATACCTTCGGCGCGCCACAGCTGCCGGGCACCGGATTGTGCACAATTACGCATGGAAATGTGCCATAAATACGTCAATTTATATCGTAAAAGCATTCTGATTGCACCAGTGTGTTGCCAGAACTACGTAGTATTTTGATAAATATTTAAAAATATTACAATTTTTCCCGAATTTTTTTCGGTGATGAACCCCCTGAAGCCGTGTATTTCCCTAATGACTCAACTCGAGAGAGAAGCAGTCTATCCCATAACATATTAGAGTCTTCAGTCCTCTTTGCTGTTTGACTTACTGAGTTACTGAGTGATGGTAGAAGCTAGGAGAAATGTAGAGAGAGAGACTACATGGTTAAGGAAATGATGTGTGATGGATGAGATAGCATGTGTCGTCGGATGAGAGTGTAGGTTAGCCGACATAAGAGCATGTGTGCGTCTGCCACAGCTGGCCAGACGCCTGTCACACTTCAAGAGGTGTACCGCTCGAATGCTCACTCCCCGCAGCTAAGTGGTAGTGACTCGTTCGCTCATTTACTTGAGACATCTATTAAGATGTAAAATGTTTCCCTCATTCAGTAAAACGCGATACGTAACGATATAATGTTATTTGGACTGCAGAAAGATGATTTGCGTTACAATGAGTTACAGAGGGCTAAAACTGACACAGTCAGCAGACTCTGTTTTTTTTTCTGCTGGATCGAACGATCACTAATGGCTGATGAGCGCGAAGGACGATGGTGAGTGAAAAAACTCGCGCTAGGGAAAGACACAAGGTCAGACCCTGACGAGGCGGAATGAGTAGACACGCGCACATTTTCAAATTTTATTTATTTGGATAGCGGAATGTTTGTTTTGGATAATGTAGGTCCGAGTTCAAGGCTGTGAGACAGCCTTGAACTCGTGGATAATGAACAAGTCAATTTAATAATAGTATCAAGACTATGTTTTTCCGCATTGTCTTATATATGTTTACTTTGCTTGGAATTTGTATGTGGGGAACATTGCTCACCTAAGGGAGAGAAAAGGAACGACGCGTTTGAGGTATAGCGAGGACTGACCGCGCTGTGCATGTTTGTTTGTTTGTTTGTTTTACCGCAGTGAATATGAAGCTACATTATGCTATGACTACCAGTTGTTGAATAAACGCAACGTTATGTGATACAAGTACTATTATGCTATGACTATCAGTTGTTGAATAAACGCTACGTTACGCGATACAAGAACTAACAAGCTTGTGCTAATATTTTATTGTGTTTGGAATGTAAGGGCTAAACAGGGTTCACATTTCAATATTCAGACATCTGACCGAAAGTTGGTCGTTACTCTTAAAATGATATTTGGGCAAAGAATGATGTTACCATGTTGGTCACGTTACATTAATGATATTTGGGCAAAGAACGACGTCATCATGTTGGTCATGTTACGTTACAGGGTTATAAGGGTGGGAGTGATGGGGGCTCGAAAATTGACATTAGTCTTACATCCTCTGGTGAGCTGTCAGTCTAAGTGAAATGAAAAAAAAGATACGTGAACAGCGGCAGCAGGAGAAAGGAATGATGTTGCTTTTCCCAACTATTAAATGATCTGAATAGAGAGAGAGAGAGTGACCACTGACTGACTGCTATGTGTATCCCATGCAGTTGTGTTTACAAAAAAATTATGATTTGTTATAATATTAAGACTGAAGACCACCTTATGACTCTCGTTACTCTTAAAAAAATGCTATTGAGCAAAGAACGATGTTACCATGTTGGTCGCGATGCGATACAAGGTTACTCATATGATCAGAAATAATACTAAAGTCTTTGCACAGAACATCCGGTCTGGAAGAGTGAAGTGATGCTTGATAGTTTGGGCTTGGATGGGGGGTGGGAGTGGGGATGGGGATTGGTGGGGGTGGATGGGGTGAGGGTATGGTCATCCCACTACCTCGCTCATCTCACTACGCCTGAAACCAGCACGAAGGTTAGACCCTAACGAGACGGGTTGATGTTTCACTCATTCAGGAGTCTTCAACATTCAGTGTCATTGTCTTGCTATGATAACGCCGTTGTGTTTTATAAGGTCTGCACAGCAATAATGGGTGTAGGAGATTGAGTATACACGCTTAAATTTCAATGATATTTATTTGGACACCAGATGTTGCGAACACAGTTAACAAAAATTTGTAGGTAGTGATCACGTCTCAAGCGTCGATGTGCAGACTTATTTTAAATTTTGTAACTAGCGCGTCATGATTGTAACGTGATTAGCTAAAATGAATTGCGTGTTCAGTCCTTGACCCTTTATGCGGCTCTGCCCATATGACTGCCTTGTGTAAGATTAGACTGTTTAGCAACACATAGGTAGTTCTTGACACGCTATGCAACCCTGCATATAATGTAGAGAGAAGTTGTATAAATAATCAGATATGTTGTTAATCAATGTGTGTCAAACTCCCAGGACTGCATTTGGAATTTGTATGTTGCGCTCATGGCATACTCATGCCATACTCAATGTCCCAGTGTGTGTCAAGAGTGAGTGAGTGAGTGAGTGATGAGTGAGAGAGAGAGAGAGAGAGAGAGAGAGAGAGAGAGAGAGAGAGAGAGAGAGAGAGAGAGAGAGAGAGAGAGGAGAGAGAGAGGATATGGTACATCCATTACCGTCACTCCCCCAGTGCTGGTAGCCACATCGCCCGTGTAGGAGGCAGTCATTGCGCGCCCTCTGGGAGGGGAGATATGATCACCAGGTACATAGAAATACTCTACAGTTTACCTCTGAGCAGTGGGGCAGTACAGTCACACACCCGCTCTGTGGACTTTGAAAAACGCTTAAGGGTAGGTGGGTAATGGTCCACATCCGTCCTGGTCTGTCATCTCATGCATTGTTACATGAAACAAACCTTCTCCGTCAACTGCTACCTCATCTCATATCACATCTTAAGAGCCTCTCCTGTCTGTCAGAAACAGCAAAAACCGCAAATGACCCTCCAACCCCCTCGCGCCTAGGGAAGCTCCCCTCACTCTCCCTCACCCTCCCTCCCCTACCCCATCAACATATGTTGGGACCCCTCTCACCTACACACAGCCTCTACATAGCAATACATAGTCATTTTTTAATCAAAACTATTATCTACATACAGAATTAAGTCTACGGAAAATAAACATACATATTCATTTACTCTTACCAACATATCCACATATTCCTCACTCTAGCACATACCACATAGCCCACATACTCTCCTACCTCTGAAACAACATGACCCCTAATCTTCCCTGACCGCATACCCAAACACCGGACGCTTACACGCGTCCGACACGCGCCAAACTTCCGGGAAAATTCCCCCAAACCCTTTGCGACTACGACGACGCGCACTGTCACGATTGTGTCACGGCCGTGTCTTACTGATGTTATCAGTAGTGATACGTTTTGGTTGTCATAGAGAGCTAGTGAGAATTTGGTGGTGGTGGTCCCTACGATGTTGTCTAGGGAGTATGATGGTATGGGGAGTAAGGGAAACAGCCTAGTACACAGGTAACAAATTTATACGTATAAGACACATGAATACATTAAAAAGGCGTTTTCCTTACAACATAGATCATTATGAATTATAAGCTTAAGTGGCTCTGATCACCCCACGGCTCACTGTCCCATTCTTGGGGTCATGCACCCAGCCACGAACCGCTATCATCCAATGACACATATATTTTTGCCTCTAGGAAACCTGGACTCTTATAAAACCTCTCCAACTTCGGTAATATTACTCTACCCAATCTTGCAACCCTGGTTATATACAAGGATAGGCTTATCTGACTGTACGGCAGGAGAAAACCCCTCAAATAGCAGGAACGGTCGGCAGCGATACACCTCCCCCTCCAGTCAAGATGGCGTCCACCTCTCTTGCGTCATCGCCCCTTAATACTCTATTCTTTACATATGCAATCAAACACGTTAATGATTTTATTTACTATATTCCCTATGCATACTTTTTGATAGAGTCCATTTTTCCCTTACATAGTTAGGCTTTTCCAGTTCACATTATTTCTCACGACCTCCAGCTGAGAAGGCACTACTTTACTGAGCGGAGTATTAATGGTGACTCGCGGCCTCTCTGATCTCAGCTGGGGATTTATACTAATAAACACTCTCCACTGAGTCCACCAACATTTTACAACCGAAACCAACCTCCACAGGAGGTAAGGTTCGTAACACCCCTCCTAAGCCATGGAGAAAAAAAAAGGGAAATTCTTAAAGGAATTTCACTTTTTTTTCACATAAAATTAACACCTCAAACAGATTTCATAATAATTGTAAAGAAACAGTAAATGATATATAATAAACACTAGATACACACTAATATATACATCTCTGTGCAATAGTACAACCCTAAGTTACCCCAGGTTTTGGCAATCTAGAAAGTGGATCTGCTACTACATTTAATTTTCCTGGAATATGTTTGATGACCAGATTGTACTCTTGCAACAATAAAGACCACCTTAATATTCTCTGGTTGGAATTCTTCATGCTAGCAATAAATGTTAAGGGGTTGTGGTCAGTAAATACTTCAACAGTATTGGCTGATAAATAAATGTCAAATTTGTTAACAGCTAGTAATAATGATAAAGCCTCCTTCTCCACTGTGGAGTAATTCTGTTGACATTTAGTAAATTTTTTAGAATAGTAATGTATTGGATGATTAATACCCTCATCATCTTCTTGCATTAGCACAGAACCAGCACCCCAGTCCGAAGCATCTATATATAGTTTGAATGGCTTAGAGTAGTCAGGAGTAGCTAACACTGGACCAGATGACAACATTCCTTTTAATTTAGTAAATGCATCCTGACATTCCTGAGACCATCTAAACTTTACATTTTTACATAGCAAGTTTGTCAAAGGAGCTGCAATTGCTGCAAAATTTTTACAGAACTTCCTATAATAAGCACACATTCCTAGATATCTTTGCACCTCCTTCTTGCTAGTCAACACTGGATACTCTAATATATCATTTATTTTATTTTTGAGTGGTAACACCTTCCCATTTCCCACTTCATATCCTAAGTAAGAAATACTAGCTCTAGCAAAAGTACATTTATGTAAGTTTACAGTTAAATTAGCCTCCTTTAAGCATTTTAATAGTTTAGCCAAACCTTTTATATGGTCCTCCCAATTATTGTGAAAAATTACAATATCATCCAAGTAAGCTCTACATTGTGGTATGTCTTTTAACACTAAGTTCATAAGACGCTGGAAAGTTGCCGGGGCATTTTTCAGCCCAAAAGGCATTACAGTGAATTCATACAACCCATCTGCAGTTATAAATGCACTCATCTCCCGAGCTCTTGGTGTTAAAGGAATTTGCCAGTACCCTTTTGACAAATCTAGTTTGGTTACAAACTTGGCTTTACCAACACTGTCAATACAATCATCTAATCTGGGTATTGGAAAGTTATCAACAGTCATTACATTTAGCTTACGGTAGTCTATGACCAACCTGTGAGTTCCATCCTTCTTTGGAACCAAAATACAAGGACTACTCCAACTGCTGCTGCTAGGTCTCACCAATCCATGTTGAAGCATGTAGTCGACTTCTTTCCGGATGAGATTCAACTTGGTAGGGTTGACTCTATATGGGTGTGACTTGACTGGTTGGTTGTCTGTCACCTCGATGTCGTGGTGAATAACTGTAGTCTGGGTGGGAATATCGCCAAAGATGTCTGCATGAGAAGTCAGCAACTGTTCCAAGTCCTGCTTCTGCTCTGATGACAAATGTTCCACCATTTTCTGGACATTAGCCAACCACTCCCCATTGCTAAAATAAGGTACATGAGCATTAGGTACACTATTAAAATCACATTCCCCATTATTCTCATCTACATGGGCTACACTAAGCACCTGGTTGGTATTGGTAGTTCCCTTCTGTGTTAGTTTCATCCTATTCACATGCACTACTATTTCCTTTCTCTTGAGATCAGGTGTTTGGATTACATAATTGGTGGGACTGAGTTTCTTTATCACTGTATAAGGACCTTGGAACCTATGCAACAATGTTGGTCCCTGTCGTGCCATTAGTACCACCACTTTATCACCTGCCTCAAAATGTCGTTGCTTTGTCTTTTTATCGTACTGTGCCTTCATTTTTCCTTGAGCTTCTTTAAGATGAATTAAGGCTTTAGCCCTGTTTTTATTTAACTTATCTTGTAAGTCATGAATATAGTTTACCTGCACAACACTCTTTGGATTTCCGACCAACTTATCTCTTAAGATGGTTAGTGGACTTCTCACCTCATGGCCAAAAACTAATGAGTTGGGTGAACACCCCAGGGACTCTTGATAAGTATCCCTCAGTGCCATGAGCATCAGTGGAAGACCATCATCCCAGTCTCTGCCAGTTTCCATGCAACTGGTTCTCAGCATTTGCTTAAGGGTTTGGTGCATCCTTTCCAAAGCACCTTGGCTCTCAGGATGGTAAGTAGTGGATGTCTTATGGAGGATGCCAAACTCCCCACAAAACTGCTGAAAACCTTTGGAAGTGAAATTAGCCCCATTATCTGTCTGTATTACTTTTGGTAAACCAAAAATAGTACAAAATTTCATTATGTGCCTCACTACCACTTTCGTTGTAGCATTTCTCACAGGGAATGCCTCAGGAAAGCGTGTAGTCTGACACATCATGGTGATGATATACATATTACCACTCTTGGTTCTAGGCAATGGGCCTACTACATCAACAATAATATGGGTAAAGGGTTCCTCGGCTACCACAATTGGCTGTAAAGGGCTTTTGGTATTACCTGGTTTGGTTTGCCAGTTTTTATACATACTGGACATTCATTACAATACTGGATGACATCTTTCTTTAATCCAGGCCAGGTAAAGTACTTGCTTATTTTATTATATGTTTTTGCAATACCCTGATGACCGCCTATTGGTGAATCATGGGCTACACTTAGCACTTGTTCTCTATAACCCCTCGGTAGGACCACTTGATTAACTACCTCCCAAGTGTGTGACACAGGTGAGCTCCTAGGTCTCCACTTCCGCATCAACACCTCTTTAGTGTAGTAATAAGTCATAGCCTCCGATTCTGCTTCTAGTTCAGTTACTGCCTTATTATGCAAGTCAGTCAACGTAGGATCAGTTCTTTGCTGATGAATAAAATTTGATTTTGATCTCAAGTCTGAAGAGCCAGATGTGGTAACTGGACTACACTCTCCCCTACCCCTTTTCCTAGGTGGTTTGGTGGAGGTGCTCCCCATCCTGTTCCCATCTGCTTCTTCCAACTTGGCCATAAAAGTGTCACAAAGATCCACTTCACTATTTGATTTGTTAACCTCTAATTTTGTCTCCTGACTTACATTATTGGGAGTTTGTGATATTTGAGACTCTGATTTTGACTGGGTCACGGCACATGCTGGGTACATTACCTTGTCCTCAGGATCTGTCCATGCCCTAATCACCTCTGGCTTAGTTAGCATTATTGGGTGGTCATCTCTTTTAACTCGATTACCAGCAAGATCATTCCCCACAATTAGATCAATGCCAGCAACTGGTAATTTAGGACTAACACCTACTAAACTTTTGCCTTTAATAAAATCACAGTCTAGGTTTACTTCTCTCAAGTGTACAGTCTGGAAATCTCCAGTGATTCCCTGTATAATCATTACCTCCCCAGTCTCTGTAGACTGTATATATTGTAACACACTCTCTAATAATAAAGATTGGGATGCTCCTGTATCCCTCAAAATTTTAACATCATGCCACAAACCATTTGCACACTGTAATTTTCCATTTGATATAAACTCTCCAAAATGATTTATAGCAAGTGCTTTTTTCCCCATTATTTTTGTTACACATTTGGTTTTCCTCCCCTCACACACTGTGAGTGCCATAGGCCTCTTTTCTGGGTGAAGAAACCAACAACTCTTAACAACATGACCCTTCCTATGGCAGTAGGAACACTGTTTCAACTCTGGGTGAGGCTTATTACTAGTGTGATCCTCTTTGGGTTTCACATTACTCTCTTTACCACCTGACACCTTTGAAAAAGTGTTTCCTTGACCTGCTGTTGGGTACATGTGGGACCCAAATCTGACTGAGGAGTTTACTGCTCGACCAGATCCTTGTCTATTTGATTGAATTTTATTTTTAAAAGTTACTTTATGCATCAACTCATATTCATCTGCTAATTTAGCCAACTCATAGATATCTCTGGGTAATTTCTCTGCCAAATACAAAGCCACATTAGAAGGTATGCAAGATAAAAATTCTTCTACTAGGAGTAAATTTTTAAGAGAGTCCAGATCCCTAATTTTTTCTGCATCTAACCATTTATTAAACATATGATATTTCTCTTGTGCAAATTCTACCAAGGTTTGACTTGGGTCTCGTCTCAGTTGTCTAAACTTCTGCCTATAAGCCTCAGGAACAAGTTGATAAGCAGTAAGGATGGCTGCTTTTACCTTCTCATAGTCAAAACTGTTACTCAAAGGCATAGCTGCAAATATTTTCTGTGCCTTTCCCACCAACTGACCTTGAAGAAGAGATACCCATTGTGTTTCAGGCCATTCCATACTCCGTGCTAACTTTTCAAAATGAATGAAGAATTGGTCTGGGTCAGACTCACAGAATAGAGGAAACTTGACATTTTTGTTAATCTTTAACTGCCCAGGTGTTCCTAAATCGTCAACACCGGTATTTTCTGATCTAATTCCCAAATCTGCTAGCCTAATCTGTAACTCTATTTTTTTCTGAGCTAGCTCCACTTCTAACCTCTTCATAGCTAGTTCTTGAGCTTGCTCTGCCTCTATCCTCTTCTGAGCTTGCTCTGCCTCTAGCCTCTTCTGAGCTTGCTCTGCCTCTAGCCTCTTCTGAGCTTGCTCTGCCTCTAGCCTCTTCTGAGCTTGCTCTGCCTCAAACTGCAACTTCTTTAGTTCCAATTCTGCCTGCCACTGCAACTGAGTCTCTACCTTTCCTGTAGTTACAACATTTGCACCACTGGTGGACGGGGACTGCTCTAATATTTCCTGTGGGAGAATTTGCTCATCTACCCAGTGTATCATTATTTCTCTTAGCAGTTCCGTCTTCACCATTCCCATGTGCAATAATAGTCCATAGTGCTTGCCAACAGCCACTAGGATAGACTTTTTTGCCGCTTTCAAACCCTCAACACTAGGATTGTCGACAATTTGTTGTGCTACCAAATCCATTTTTAGTGTGCTAAGATACAGCAGACTCCAACACAAATTTATAATTCTGCACCACCTTTCTCTTTTTAGGCTGAGAATTTGTTTTGAAAACTGATAAGGACAGTGCTTAGTTTACTTGACTGCCCTGTCAACTGGTAAATTTTTGCACTCGAGAACACACAAAAATTTCTTAAAACACTTTTCATAAAGATAAATAAAATGTACATAAATAAGTAATAAAGTACATATTCATATTATACCAATATTAAAAATATTCTAAATTTCTACACAAGTTAAAGTGAATAAATAAGCTACACAATTTTTATGTCAGGTTACACCTACAGGCTATCCACTTTTATTAGGCTTTCGATCAGGCTGCTCAATATGTGAAGTGCTCTCGGACAGGCTACCCAATTGTGTCACGATTGTGTCACTGCCGTGTCTTACTGATGTTATCAGTAGTGATACGTTTTGTTGTCATAGAGAGCTAGTGAGAATTTGGTGGTGGTGGTCCTTACGATGTTGTCTAGGAGTATGATGGTATGGGGAGTAAGGGAAACAGCCTAGTACACAGGTAACAAATTTATACGTATAAGACACATGAATACATTAAAAAGGCGTTTTCCTTACAACATAGATCACTATGAATTATAAACTTAAGTGGCTCTGATCACCCCACGGCTCACTGTCCCATTCTTGGTGTCATGCACCCAGCCACGAACCGCTATCATCCAATGACACATATATTTTTGCCTCTAGGAAACCTGGACTCTTATAAAACCTCTCCAACTTCGGTAATATTACTCTACCCAATCTTGCAACCCTGGTTATATACAAGGATAGGCTTATCTGACTGTACGGCAGGAGAAAACCCCTCAAATAGCAGGAACGGTCGGCAGCGATACACCTCCCCCTCCAGTCAAGATGGCGTCCCCCTCTCTTG
>WNGS01009687.1:11450-18950 GCA_020271785.1 Procambarus virginalis | reverse complement strand
ACCTGCCATACACCACTGGGACAATATACACCTGACATACACCACTGGAACAGTATACACCAGACATACACCACTGGGACAATATACACCTGACATACACCACTGGGACAGTATACACCTGACATACACCACTGGGACAGTATACACCAGACATACACCACTGGGACAGTATACACCTGACATACACCACTGGGACAGTATACACCTGACATACACCACTGGGACAGTATACACCTGACATACACCACTGGGACAGTATACATCTGACATACACCACTGGGACAGTATACACCTGACATACACCACTGGGACAGTATACACCAGACATACACCACTGGGACAGTATACACCTGACATACACCACTGGGACAGTATACACCTGACATACACCACTGGGACAGTATACACCTGACATACACCACTGGGACAGTATACACCTGACATACACCACTGGGACAGTATACACCTGACATACACCACTGGGACAGTATACACCTGACATACACCACTGGGACAGTATACACCTGACATACACCACTGGGACAGTATACACCTGACATACACCACTGGGACAGTATACACCTGACATACACCACTGGGACAGTATACACCTGACATACACCACTGGACAGTATACACCAGACATACACCACTGGGACAGTATACACCTGACATACACCACTGGGACAGTATACACCTGACATACACCACTGGGACAGTATACACCTGACATACACCACTGGGACAAATACACCAGACATACACCACTGGGACAGTATAACCTGACATACACCACTGGGACAGTATACACCTGACATACACCACTGGGACAGTATCACCAGACATACACCACTGGGACAGTATACACCTGACATACACCACTGGGACAGTATACACCTGACATACACCACTGGGACAATATACACCTGACATACACCACTGGGACAGTATACACCTGACATACACCACTGGGACAGTATACACCTGACATACACCACTGGGACAATATACACCTGACATACACCACTGGGACAGTATACACCTGACATACACCACTGGGACAATATACACCTGACATACACCACTGGGACAGTATACACCTGACATACACCACTGGGACAGTATACACCTGACATACACCACTGGGACAGTATACACCTGACATACACCACTGGGACATATACACCTGACACACCACTGGGACAGTATACACCTGACATACACCACTGGGACAGTATACACCTGACATACACCACTGGGACAGTATACACCTGACATACACCACTGGGACAGTATACACCTGACATACACCACTGGGACAGTATACACCTACATACACCACTGGACAGTATACACCTGACATACACCACTGGGACAGTATACACCTGACATACACCACTGGGACAGTATACACCTGACATACACCACTGGGACAGTATACACCTGACATACACCACTGGGACAGTATACACCTGACATACACCACTGGGACATATACACCACTGACATACACCACTGGGACAGTATACACCTGACATACACCACTGGGACAGTATACACCTGACATACACCACTGGGACAGTATACACCTGACATACACCACTGGGACAGTATACACCTGACATACACCACTGGGACAGTATACACCTGACATACACCACTGGGACAATATACACCTGACATACACCACTGGGACAGTATACACCTGACATACACACTGGGACAATATACACCTGACATACACCACTGGGACAGTATACACCTGACATACACCACTGGACAGTATACACCTGACATACACACTGGGACAGTATACACCTGACATACACCACTGGGACAGTATACACTGACATACACCACTGGGACAGTATACACCTGACATACACCACTGGGACAGTATACACCTGACATACACCACTGGACAGTATACACCTGACATACACCACTGGGACATATACACCAACATACACCACTGGGACAATATACACCTGACATACACCACTGGGACAATATACACCTGACATACACCACTGGGACAGTATACACCTGACATACACCACTGGGACAGTATACACCTGACACACACCACTGGGACAATATACACCTGACATACACCACTGGGACAGTATACACCTGACATACACCACGGGACAGTATACACCTGACATACACCACTGGGACAGTATACACCTGACATACACCACTGGGACAGTATACACCTGACATACACCACTGGGACAATATACACCTGACATACACCACTGGGACAGTATACACCTGACATACACCACTGGGACAATATACACCTGACATACACCACTGGGACAGTATACACCTGACATACACCACTGGGACAGTATACACCTGACATACACCACTGGGACAGTATACACCGACATACACCACTGGGACAGTATACACCTGACATACACCACTGGGACAGTATACACCTGACATACACCACTGGACAGTATACACCTGACATACACCACTGGGACAAATACACCTGACATACACCACTGGGACAATATACACCTGACATACACCACTGGGACAGTATACACCTGACATACACCACTGGGACAGTATACACCTGACATACACCACTGGGACAGTATACACCAGACATACACCACTGGGACAGTATACACCTGACATACACCACTGGGACAGTATACACCTGACATACACCACTGGGACATATACACCAGACATACACCACTGGGACAGTATACACCTGACATACACCACTGGGACAGTATACACCTGACATACACCACTGGGACAGTATACACCTGACATACACCACTGGGACAGTATACACCTGACATACACCACTGGGACAGTATACACCTGACATACACCACTGGGACAGTATACACCTGACATACACCACTGGGACAGTATACACCTGACATACACCACTGGGACAGTATACACCTGACATACACCACTGGGACAGTATACACCTGACATACACCACTGGGACAGTATACACCTGACATACACCACTGGGACAGTATACACCTGACATACACCACTGGGACAGTATACACCTGACATACACCACTGGGACAGTATACACCTGACATACACCACTGGGACAGTATACACCTGACATACACCACTGGGACAATATACACCAGACATACACCACTGGGACAGTATACACCTGACATACACCACTGGGACAGTATACACCTGACATACACCACTGGGACAGTATACACCTGACATACACCACTGGGACAGTATACACCTGACATACACCACTGGGACAGTATACACCTGACATACACCACTGGGACAGTATACACCTGACATACACCACTGGGACAGTATACACCAGACATACACCACTGGGACAGTATACACCTGACATACACCACTGGGACAGTATACACCTGACATACACCACTGGGACAGTATACACCAGACATACACCACTGGGACAGTATACACCTGACATACACCACTGGGACAGTATACACCAGACATACACCACTGGGACAGTATACACCTGACATACACCACTGGGACAGTATACACCAGACATACACCACTGGGACAGTATACACCTGACATACACCACTGGGACAGTATACACCTGACATACACCACTGGGACAGTATACACCTGACATACACCACTGGGACAGTATACACCTGACATACACCACTGGGACAGTATACACCTGACATACACCACTGGAACAGTATACACCAGACATACACCACTGGGACAGTATACACCTGACATACACCACTGGGACAGTATACACCTGACATACACCACTGGGACAGTATACACCAGACATACACCACTGGGACAGTATACACCTGACATACACCACTGGGACAGTATACACCTGACATACACCACTGGACAGTATACACCAGACATACACCACTGGGACAGTATACACCTGACATACACCACTGGGACAGTATACACCTGACATACACCACTGGGACAGTATACACCTGACATACACCACTGGGACAGTATACACCTGACATACACCACTGGGACAGTATACACCTGACATACACCACTGGGACAGTATACACCAGACATACACCACTGGGACAGTATACACCTGACATACACCACTGGGACAGTATACACCTGACATACACCACTGGGACAGTATACACCTGACATACACCACTGGGACAGTATACACCTGACATACACCACTGGGACAGTATACACCTGACATACACCACTGGGACAGTATACACCTGACATACACCACTGGGACAATATACACCAGACATACACCACTGGGACAGTATACACTGACATACACTGACATACACCACTGGGACAGTATACACCTGACATACACCACTGGGACAGTATACACCTGACATACACCACTGGGACAGTATACACCTGACATACACCACTGGGACATATACACCTGACATACACCACTGGGACAATATACCTGACATACACCACTGGGACAATATACACCTGACATACACCACTGGGACAGTATACACCTGACATACACCACTGGGACAGTATACACCTGACATACACACTGGGACAATATACACCAGACATACACCACTGGGACAGTATACACCTGACATACACCTGACATACTACACTGGGACAATATACACCTGACATACACCACTGGGACAGTATACACCTGACATACACCACTGGGACAGTATACACCTGACATACACCACTGGGACAGTATACACCTGACATACACCACTGGGACAGTATACACCTGACATACACCACTGGGACAGTATACACCTGACATACACCACTGGGACAATATACACCAGACATACACCACTGGGACAGTATACACCTGACATACACCACTGGGACAATATACACCTGACATACACACTGGGACAGTATACACCTGACATACACCACTGGGACAATATACACCTGACATACACCACTGGGACAGTATACACCTGACATACACCACTGGACAATATACACCTGACATACACCACTGGGACATATACACCTGACATCCACACTGGGACAATATACACCTGACATACACCACTGGGACAGTATACACCTGACATACACCACTGGGACAGTATACACCTGACATACACCACTGGGACAGTATACACCTGACATACACCACTGGGACAATATACACCTGACATACACCACTGGGACAGTATACACCTGACATACACCACTGGGACAATATACACCTGACATACACCACTGGGACAGTATACACCTGACATACACCACTGGGACAGTATACACCTGACATACACCACTGGGACAGTATACACCTGACATACACCACTGGGACAGTATACACCTGACATACACCACTGGGACAATATACACCTGACATACACCACTGGGACAGTATACACCTGACATACACCACTGGGACAATATACACCTGACATACACCACTGGGACAATATACACCTGACATACACCACTGGGACAGTATACACCTGACATACACCACTGGGACAATATACACCTGACATACACCACTGGGACAGTATACACCTGACATACACCACTGGGACAGTATACACCTGACATACACCACTGGGACAATATACACCAGACATACACCACTGGGACAGTATACACCTGACATACACCACTGGGACAGTATACACCTGACATACACCACTGGGACAATATACACCAGACATACACCACTGGGACAGTATACACCTGACATACACCACTGGGACAGTATACACCTGACATACACCACTGGGACAGTATACACCTGACATACACCACTGGGACAGTATACACCTGACATACACCACTGGGACAATATACACCTGACATACACCACTGGGACAGTATACACCTGACATACACCACTGGGACAATATACACCAGACATACACACACTGGGACAGTATACACCTGACATACACCACTGGGACAGTATACACCTGACATACACCACTGGGACAATATACACCTGACATACACCACTGGGACAATATACACCTGACATACACACTGGGACAATATACACCTGACATACACCACTGGGACAATATACACCTGACATACACACTGGGACAGTATACACCTGACATACACCACTGGGACAATATACACTGACATACACCACTGGGACAGTATACACCTGACATACACCACTGGGACAATATACAACTGACATACACCACTGGGACAGTATACACCTGACATACAAACATGGTTAAGTATACAGACAAATAGTTAACAACTTTGCCAACCCAGAAGAGCTTAAGGTTCTCAGCCCATCAACATGGTACAACAAAATACAACATTTTCCTTGCGAGGTTATACAACTTTCCCTGATCTTGTATACGGGATAAAATTGATCTATACTGTGAGATGTGTGTGTGTGTCTGTGCAGAGTTGGAGGCCAGACACGTAGGGGTCGCCTCACCAAGTGTGCAGGAGGAATGGTCTGGTGTTCGGGACGGACATAGGCTGCTGGGAGTGTCCCCAAAGTTAATTGCTTTAAGAAATATAGTCTGTATCCCAACACAACCCGTCTAGTGAGATTGGCATTAAGTCTGAAATGAAATCGGGTGCGTGTTGTCCGTAGAGTGCTGGAATTACTCTCGGCAATACCCCATGGTGAAGTGGCAAACACTCGCCTGGGGTTTCGCGAACGCTATGGCCTGTGTTCATGTCCTGGCCAGGAAGGATTGACTTAGCGCCAATCCTAAACTGTAGCCTCTGTTTACCGAACAGTAAAACGGGTACTATTTGGCGGGTGGTACTCCAGGGAGCACCGGGTTACGGACCTGGCCCAGACGCTACCGTGGTGGTGGCTGTACGTGACTGTGCCCGGGCTGGGGCGTCACCCCGTGGTCCTCATGATATCTTTATCTTGCGAGAAAAGTTTGCCAGTGTAGACTACTGAACCTTTGGCCCTGTGGCTCACCGTCCTGCGAGGCAGGGAGGGAAGGAGGGAATTTTCAGGGGGAAGCGCCAAGCCATTACGACTATATAGCACTTGGAAGGGGTCAGGATAAGGATTTGGGATGGGACGGGGGAAAGGAATGGTGCCCAACCACTTGGAGATGGGGATTTAAGCATCACTTAGGTAGCTTTGTGACGCACACTGTACTCCCCTTCATATAGTCCAGGACACAAACGCACTTGTACCTAAATGTGTTAATAACCACACATTACCCGCATAATTACTTTATGTATTAATGTAAATGTCAATGTGCTCGAGGGTGGGGGGTAGAGAAGAAGGGTAAATATGGGAGATGGGGGGAGAGAATGGGGAACACAAGAGGGGTGGCATGTGGGGGTGGTTCACCCCCTAGTGCAACACACAACATAATAGGCGGAGTGATCACGACAACATACAATCACGTCAAGATTGTGTCTCACAACAGTCTCTCACAACTGGCGGATATCAGCCAGAAGTTGTTATCACTGAGGGAGGAGGATATCTCCCCGCTCCCACACTCTCAACATCTTTACATATAAGAAGAGATAATT
>WNGS01009686.1:29277-42423 GCA_020271785.1 Procambarus virginalis | reverse complement strand
TTCCACTGTCCTCCCAGCCTATTCCACTGTCCACCCAGCCTATTCCACTGTCCACCCAGCCTATTCCACTGTCCTCCCAGCCTATTCCACTGTCCACCCAGCCTATTCCACTGTCCACCCAGCCTATTCCACTGTCCACCCAGCCTATTCCACTGTCCTCCCAGCCTATTCCATGGTCCACCCAGCCTATTCCACTCCACTGTCCACCCAGCCTATTCCACTGTCCACCAGCCATTCCACTGTCCACCCAGCCTATTCCACTGTCCACCCAGCCTATTCCACTGTCCTCCCAGCCTATTCCACTGTCCACCCAGCCTATTCCACTGTCCACCCAGCCTATTCCACTGTCCACCCAGCCTATTCCACTGTCCACCCAGCCTATTCCACTGTCCTCCCAGCCTATTCCATGGTCCACCCAGCCTATTCCACTGTCCTCCCAGCCTATTCCACTGTCCACCCAGCCTATTCCACTGTCCTCCCAGCCTATTCCATGGTCCACCCAGCCTATTCCATGGTCCACCCAGCCTATTCCACTGTCCACCCAGCCTATTCCACTGTCCACCCAGCCTATTCCACTGTCCACCCAGCCTATTCCATGGTCCATCCAGCCTATTTCATGGTCCACCCAGCCTATTCCACTGTCCACCCAGCCTATTCCACTGTCCACCCAGCCTATTCCACTGTCCTCCAGCCTATTCCATGGTCCACCCAGCCTATTCCATGGTCCACCAGCCTATTCCACTGTCCACCCACCCTATTCCACTGTCCTCCCAGCCTATTCCACTGTCCACCCAGCCTATTCCACTGTCCACCCAGCCTATTCCACTGTCCTCCCAGCCTATTCCACTGTCCACCCAGCCTATTCCACTGTCCTCCCAGCCTATTCCACTGTCCACCCAGCCTATTCCACTGTCCACCCAGCCTATTCCACTGTCCACCCAGCCTATTCCATGGTCCACCCAGCCTATTCCACTGTCCTCCCAGCCTATTCCACTGTCCACCAGCCTATTCCACTGTCCTCCCAGCCTATTCCACTGTTCACCCAGCCTATTCCACTGTCCACCCAGCCTATTCCTGTCCACCCAGCCTATTCCACTGTCCACCCAGCCTATTCCACTGTCCTCCCAGCCTATTCCACTGTTCACCCAGCCTATTCCACTGTTCACCCAGCCTATTCCACTGTCCACCCAGCCTATTCCACTGTCCTCCCAGCCTATTCCACTGTTCACCCAGCCTATTCCACTGTCCACCCAGCCTATTCCACTGTCCTCCCAGCCTATTCCACTGTCCTCCCAGCCTATTCCACTGTCCACCCAGCCTATTCCACTGTCCACCCAGCCTATTCCACTGTCCACCCAGCCTATTCCACTGTCCTCCCAGCCTATTCCACTGTTCACCCAGCCTATTCCACTGTTCACCCAGCCTATTCCACTGTCCACCCAGCCTATTCCACTGTCCTCCCAGCCTATTCCACTGTTCACCCAGCCTATTCCACTGTCCTCCCAGCCTATTCCACTGTCCACCCAGCCTATTCCACTGTCCTCCCAGCCTATTCCATGGTCCACCCAACCTATTCCACTGTCCGTCCAGCCTATTCCATGGTCCACCCAACCTATTCCATTGTCCGTCCAGCCTATTCCATGGTCCATCCACCCTATTCCACTGTCCGTCCAGTCTATTCCACGTACAAAATAACTGTACCCGTCCTCAGGCTAGGCTCGTTAAAACGGCGGCCGACCCCAAAGACGTATCCAGCCATTTTTAACTTATTGTGTATTAAAACAGTTTTCTCTCATGCATAAACTAATATTATTATAATACATTTGAGTTTTATGTATAGTTACGCGTATGTTAGTTTAGGTTTTGTTAGCGATTTTTTGTATGTGAAGTCCGCGGGTATTAGCAGAGGTGTAATTCGAAGAGACGTCGCCAGAGAAGCCCCGTTCGAGAAATAATCGAAAACCAGTTGTCAGTAGCGTAAAACATTTTTCATTCATAAACGTGAAGTTTGGCGGCTTAGTGCACTGAACACTTTACACAAAAGAAGTGTTAAGTCTGCAGACACAAACAATGCTCTCTTCTGTCATGTTAGGGACTCAAATCATTCTGTTGATTGGTCTTGTTCTAAAATAATCCTTTCTGCCTCTACTCTACACAGACGCCGTCTTGCAGAATTGGCTCTTGTATAAAAAAAAAACTACTACTCACAGCTTCGTGTCATCCTTTACAGATGATACAAAAACCAGCACGAAAATTTCCTCTGTAGAAGACCCTGAAAAACTGCACCCAGATAATAATAAGATATAATAATAAAAATATATCAATTGGGCAACTGAAAATAACATTATGTGTAATGGTGACAAATTCCAGGTACTTAGGTATGGTGGAAACGAGGAACTTAATCGACATACAGGGAACTGGATACAATCAGACACAATCATAGAAGGAAAGCAACATGTAAAAGATCTGGGAATTATGATGTCCGACGACCTGACATTTAGTGAACATAACTGAGGAAATATAGCGGAGGCCAGGACAATGATAGGGTGGATTATGAGAACGTTCAAATCCAGAGACCCCACAGCAATGATAATACTATTTAAATGACTGGGAATACAGAGAACATATAAGGCACGTATAGAAACGATAAAACATCTACATTATTGGGACCATCTCAAAGCTCTCAAAATGTATTCTTTGGACAGGAGATGAGAGAGGTATTAAATAATATATACATAGAAGATCCCAGCCAGAGGCTTAGGGCCTACGCAGGAATATCCCTGAAAAAAAAGATACTTGAAGGCCAGGTCCCAAATTTGCACAGTAGAATAACAACATAATGGAACGAAAGATACGGAAGGAACTGCAGAATAGTACCAGTGAAGAGTAGAAGTGCCATAGGCACAGTCAGAGAGCACTGTCTGAACATCAGAGGTTCACAGCTGTTCAACACCCTCCCAGCAAGCATTAGAAATATTGCTGGAATAACGGTGGATACATTAAAGAGGCATTTAGATAAGTTCTTGCATGAAGTTCCTGACCAACCAGGCTGTAGTGGATATGTGGGCCTGCGGGCCGCTCCAAGCAACAGCCTGTTGGACCAAGTTATCACAAGTCGAGCCTGGCCTCAGGCCGGACTCGGGGAGTAGAAGAACTCTCAAAACCATCTCCAGGTATGCTCCAGGTATGCTCCAGGTATGCTCCAGGTATGCTCGAGGTATGCTCCAGGTATGCTCCAGGTATGCTCTAGGTATGCTCCAGGTATGCTCCAGGTATGCTCCAGGTATGCTCCAGGTATGCTCTAGGTATGCTCCAGGTATGCTCCAGGTATGCTCCAGGTATGCTCTAGGTATGCTCGAGGTATGCTCCAGGTATGCTCCAGGTATGCTCGAGGTATGCTCGAGGTATGCTCCAGGTATGCTCCAGGTATGCTCCAGGTATGCTCCAGGTATGCTCCAGGTATGCTCCAGGTATGCTCCAGGTATGCTCCAGGTATGCTCCAAGTATGCTCCAGGTATGCTCCAGGTATGCTCCAGGTATGCTCCAGGTATGCTCCAAGTATGCTCCAGGTATGCTCCAGGTATGCTCCAGGTATGCTCCAGGTATGCTCTAGGTATGCTCCAGGTATGCTCCAGGTATGCTCCAGGTATGCTCCACAACATACCCAACATGAGCCTTAGTCCTGGCACTATTGTCGTTGACTCTTCCCTTTCACCGTACATACTTAAATGCTCCAACCGTCTTAACAAACGTGATCTGACTTAAGCCTATCCCTTTTTCTCCCTATCTTACCTCTCCTCATGTTCTTACCTCATCCCCTTCTTGCCTTTCATACTATTCTTACCTCATCCCATTCTTGCCTTTCATACTATTCTTACCTCATCCCCCTTCTTGCCTTTCATACTATTCTTACCATTCATCTTACTCTTACCCTTTTTCTCCTGCCTGCTACTCATCTCTTACCTCATTCTCTTTCCTTATTTATTTGCCTGTACCTTCCTCTCTTCTCCTCTCTCTATCTCGTCCATGGGATGAATCGTGTCTAAAGATAATCATTGAAGGATTACCAGTTAAAAAAATAAATCTTGTGACTTGCAGAGGCTCAAAACAATCATAGAACAACAAATGGAAACCATCTGAAGACCGACAACGACTCACATCTTCACAGACGGATCAGTTGATCAAGAAAGAGGTTCTGCTGGGGCAGCAGTTTACACCAACGACCATGAAGCTTACTGTAGCATTAACAGTGGGTGCTTAACATATGCTCTAAATCTTCGCTCCAGGCATTGCTATTCAGCCAGCACAGAGATAACATTAAACTCATCACAGAAATACTACATATAGGAAAAGAAATACTACATATGTGACACAATCACTCCAAACATTCATTTTTGCTGCCAACCCAAGCTCCCAGTGTCCAGGGTCCACCTGCACCATGTTGAATAGGGTCAAGGTTCGCCTCCGGGAGAACCTCGTTCTCTTCACCGCCAAGATTTTAGAACAAATCTCTGCCACCGCCTCACCAGCCGACATCTTGGAGACAGGAGAGGGTGTTCACCTGCTCTTCTCCAGCGATTCGGACCTTGAGGAGATATTTACCACCATCACAACGACAGCCCTGCAAGACGCTGGCACCACCATCACAACGATAGCCCTGCAAGACGCCAGCATCATCCTCACGGCACTACCTGGCGGACAGGACCATCTTCGCCAGGAGTATCAGCACATGGATCACAAACCGCGACGACAACGATACCCTCGCCAGCATCAACGACCAGAACCCAACGGTAGCGGTCAAGACCATCTCCAACGCCGAAGTCAGCAACAGACCAACACTGAAGGTGACCTGCACCATGGCCATCGCTGTGACCCACGGCATGGTGTACGGTCTTAAGTGCGTAGGAATCACCATACCACCCACCCAAGTGACCAAGAAACACTTCACGGAGCTCCGGCAGTGCTTCAAATGCTACTAGTACTCTCACTACACCAGAAAGTGTACGTAGCGAGCGCAGACATGCAGTCTCTATGCCCAGGAGCACCACTACACGGACAGCACATCCTCCCACCGACCAGATATTCTACCATTTGTATATACGAAGGACGGCTTTTAGTTAATATTGTCGTCGTCCTCTACAAGCAGGGGAACTACAAGTGGTAGTCCTGCCGCCAAGAAGATATTGGGCAGTGTAAAGACACTGTGGGAGTGTAGTGTGTCTGGTACACTTTATACACCATGGTCTCAGTCAGTCAGTGAGATGGAAGTGCCGACGCGCAACGGAATATTACGTGAAGCGCAAGCAGCGGGTTTAACACCTAAAGTGTGGCGTTGTCACCTAGTGCAGAGTGCAAGGGTGGTGCTGCGTGGTTGCAACCGGGTTCCCCACATGCATGTTCTGCACTCGGCGAGTTACCAGTGTGCATTCTGATGCAAGGTTGCCAGAGGAGCAAGCAGCAGCAGCAGTGTTAACTCATGGTGTGAAGTGTAGAGTGACGTCCTAATGGCAGTAAAGGGTTTACACTAGTTTACAAGTGTCGGTGGGTGTATGAGCTTCGGTTCCCTCAAGTTCAAGTTCAAATATGTTTATTGAGACAAGAAAAAATACATCTCAAAGGGATAGAGTAGCTTAGGCTATTTCTACCCCCCTATACGGTTCCCTCAGTTACTTGGTGCGTTGGGAGGAGCAGCGTTTGGGCACAGCCGTAAGTTCAAGGGTGAAGAGACAAGTCACTTTCCTACCAAGACTAATAAGAGCAGCCCGTCCTTCTAAGGTTCCCCATCGTCAAGAAACTGTCGTACTAAAGTGCCCTTACCTTAACCTACCAGAGGATCCAAAACAGAAAACGGGACAGTATGTCAATTTGGCGAGCCGCTACTATTTTCTACGACAATTTTTGGACTTAGGAGAAGTATACGTCAAAATGCGACGTTGTATTAGGAGGCCGGGTTGTACAGAACGTTAAGGACGCATATGTGAGTAAAGTGAGGAACATGCAGGAGTCCACGTGTGTACCTTTGTGCTACTTAATGCCTTCGCTACAACATTTTCTTGACAACTCTGAGTAAATAGATTTCTTCTGGTAAAGTTAAATTTGTAGGCTGATGCAAGTCCTTGTCTCAGCTGTGCTTGCCCCAGCTGTGCTTGTCTCAGCTGTGCTTACCTCAGCTGTGCTTGCCCCAGCTGTGCTTGTCTCAGCTGTGCTTGCCCCAGCTGTGCTTGCCCCAACTGTGCTTGCTCCAGCTTTTTTGCCCCAGCTGTGCTTGCTCCAGTTGTGTTTGCTCCAGCTGTGCTTTCCCCAGTGGTGTTTGCTCCAGCTGTGTTTGCCCCAGCAGTGCTTGCTCCAGCTATGCTTGCCCCAGCTGTGCTTGCTCCAGCTGTGCTTGCCCCAGCTGTGCTTGCACTAGCTGTGCTTGCACTAGCTGTGCGTGCTCCAGCTGTGCTTGCCACAGCTGTGCTTGCCCCAGCTGTGCTTGCCTCAGTTGTGCTTGCTCCAGCTGTGCTTGCCCCAACTGTGCTTGCTCCAGCTTTTTTGCCCCAGCTGTGCTTGCTCCAGTTGTGTTTGCCCCAGCTGTGCTTGCCCCAGATGTGCTTGCCTCAGCTGTGTTTGCTCCAGCTGTGTTTGCTCCAGCTGTGCTTGCCCCAGCTGTGTTTGCCCCAGCTGTGCTTGCTCCAGCTGTGTTTGCCCCAGCTGTGCTTGCCCCAGCTGTGTTTGCTCCAGCTGTGCTTGCTCCAGCTGTGTTTGCCCCAGCTGTGCTTGCCCCAGCTGTGCTTGCCCCAGCTGTGCTTGCCCCAGCTGTGTTTGCCCCAGCTGTGCTTGCCCCAGCTGTGCTTGCCCCAGCTGTGCTTGCCCCAGCTGTGTTTGTCTCAGCTGTGCTTGCCCGAGCTGTGCTTGCCCCAGCAGTGCTTGCTCTAGCTGTGTTTGCCTCAGCTGTGCTTGCCCCAGCTGTGTTTGCCCGAGCTGTGCTTGCCCCAGCAGTGCTTGCCCCAGCTGTGCTTGCCCTAGCTGTGCTTGCCTCAGCTGTGCTTGCCCTAGCTGTGCTTGCCCCAGCTGTGCTTGCCCTAGCTGTGCTTGCCTCAGCTGTGCTTGCCCCAGCTGTGCTTGCCTCAGCTGTGCTTGCCTCAGCTGTGCTTGCCCCAGCTGTACTTGTGGGAAGTGTCAGCACTTAAAGTTTCAATGACAGTGCTGAAGTAACTTGAATTAATGTGTTCACTCAAGAGCAGTGACAGTCACTCTGGCACTTGATGAGGTACGGTATGTGGCTCTGAGTGAGGCTTACACGCTCCCTGTGGAGTAAACCCAGTGGAGTTTACATTTGCGATCCCTGCATCTAGTGTTGTGTTTACACTTGCGATCCCTGCATCCAGTGTTGAGGTTACACTTGTGGTCCCTGCATCTAGTGTTGAGTTTACACTTGCGGTCCCTGCGTCCAGTGTTGAGTTTACACTTACGATCCCTGCATCCAGTGTTGAGTTTACACTTGTGGTCCCTGCATCTAGTGTTGAGTTTACACTTGCGGTCCCTGCGTCCAGTGTTGAGTTTACACTTACGATCCCTGCATCCAGTGTTGCGTTTACACTTGTGGTCCCTGCATCTAGTGTTGAGTTTACACTTGCGGTCCCTGCGTCCAGTGTTGAGTTTACACTTGTGATCCCTGCATCCAGTGTTGAGTTTACACTTGCGGTCCCTGCATCCAGTGTTGAGTTTACACTAGCAGGCGGGGCGCCTTCAACAGTGTTGCCACATCTCTCGCAATATATTTCCATGCATTTTCCAACATATAAATGTTGTGTTAATTTAGAACTGTGTTGAAGTTAAACATTATCTGCTTTATTGTTACTTACCTTATTGAGAGGTGATCACTGTTGGGAGTGAGCTGGTGCGAGAGAGAGGCTAATGATGTTATTTGTTGAGGGCTAGGCTTTGTTAAGTGTTCTGAAGTATCTGGTGGCTTTGTTAAGTGTTCTGAAGTATCTGGTGGCTTTGTTAAGTGTTCTGAAGTATCTGGTGGCTTTGTTAAGTGTTCTGAAGTATTTGGTGGCTTTGTTAAGTGTTCTGAAGTATCTGGTGGCTTTGTTAAGTGTTCTGAAGTATCTGGTGGCTTTGTTAAGTGTTCTGAAGTATTTGGTGGCTTTGTTAAGTGTTCTGAAGTATCTGGTGGCTTTGTTAAGTGTTCTGAAGTATCTGGTGGCTTTGTTAAGTGTTCTGAAGTATTTGGTGGCTTTGTTAAGTGTTCTGAAGTATCTGGTGGCTTTGTTAAGTGTTCTGAAGTATCTGGTGGCTTTGTTAAGTGTTCTGAAGTATTTGGTGGCTTTGTTAAGTGTTCTGAAGTATCTGGTGGCTTTGTTAAGTGTTGTGAAGTATTTGGTGGCTTTCTTAAGTGTTGTGAAGTATTTGGTGGCTTTGTTAAGTGTTGTGAAGTATTTGGTGGCTTTGTTAAGTGTTGTGAAGTATTTGGTGGCTTTGTTAAGTGTTCTGAAGTATCTGGTGGCTTTGTTAAGTGTTCTGAAGTATCTGGTGGCTTTGTTAAGTGTTCTGAAGTATTTGGTGGCTTTGTTAAGTGTTCTGAAGTATCTGGTGGCTTTGTTAAGTGTTCTGAAGTATCTGGTGGCTTTGTTATGTGTTCTGAAGTATCTGGTGGCTTTGTTAAGTGTTCTGAAGAATCTGGTGGCTTTGTTAAGTGTTCTGAAGTATCTGGTGGCTTTGTTAAGTGTTCTGAAGTATCTGGTGGCTTTGTTAAGTGTTCTGAAGTATCTGGTGGCTTTGTTAAGTGTTCTGAAGTATCTGGTGGCTTTGTTAAGTGTTCTGAAGTATCTGGTGGGTTTGTTAAGTGTTCTGAAGTATCTGGTGGCTTTGGTAAGTGCTCTGAAGTATCTGGTGGCTTTGTTAAGTGTTCTGAAGTATTTGGTGGCTTTGTTAAGTGTTCTGAAGTATCTGGTGGCGTTTCAAAGCACAGGACAAAATGGCCACAATCAAGAGTGTGCAGCTGTTTACCCAGAAGACACTACAGTGACTCTACGATGTGTAGGTGTAGTGAGGAGCTCCCTCCAACTCCTCCTGCTCCTCCTCAGGTAACTGGTGGAGTAGAAGCACCACACACAGTTCACAGTAAGTATAAGATCGTGGGCAGTGAGCGTGGGAGTCACAGTACCTCACCGTAGACAGTGGAGGCTCCTCATTCTCGATCCAGTGTTGGTGTTGGTAGCCGGGAGTGTTGTGTCGTGAGCAGGTCTGGGACCATGACACAGGTGTGTGTATGGTCTGGGACCATGACACAGGTGTGTGTATGGTCTGGGAGCATGACACAGGTGTGTGTATGGTCTGGGACCATGACACAGGTGTGTGTATGGTCTAGGACCATGACACAGGTGCGTGTGTGGTCTGGGAACATGACACAGGTGTGTGTATGGTCTGGGAACATGACACAGGTGTGTGTGTATGGTCTGGGAACATCACACGAGTGTGTGTATGGTCTGGGAACATGACACAAGTGTGTGTATGGTCTGGGAACATGACACAAGAGTGTGTATGGTCTGGGAACATGACACAGGTGTGTGTATGGTCTGGGAACATGACACAGGTGTGTGTATGGTCTGGGAACATGACACAGGTGTGTGTATGGTCTGGGAACATGACACAATGGTCTGGGTGACACAGGTGTGTGTATGGTCTGGGAACATGACACAAGTGTGTGTATGGTCTGGGAACATGACACAAGTGTGTGTATGGACTGGGAACATGACACAGGTGTGTGTATGGACTGGGAACATGACACAAGTGTGTGTATGGTCAGGCAACATGACACCAGCTCACCAGCCTGTCATAAGAATACTTAACGATGCCAAGAAACGTTACTGAGAGGGCGGACATCGTCACAGGAATTTTGTGGCATAAAATCTAGTGAATGTTTAACACAGTGAAGGAAGAGTGTGAGGCCGGTACTGTACACAGAGAAGATGGCGGCCTTCTTGGAAGGACGCCACTAACACTTTACAGGACGTTAATCACTACCATAAGAGGAGAACTTAGCAGCTAAAGCCTGGAGAACTGGTAGATTAGCAACAAACTCAAGAGGACTGAAGAGAAGGGAAGAACGCGTGAAGAACGCAAGATAAACAACGCCATCATGAAGAACAGAAGGTTAACAAAGACAGTCTGGGGGAACAAAATAATAACACGGAACACGAGGATAACTGATAACGGCTACAAACCGAGGCGGAAGAAAGGTTGATGGAGAGATCGCGTGTAGAGAAGACATTGCCAGAGTGTTGGGATGTGTTCCTGGAGGTTTGGTGTCCATGTTTTAGCTTCAGCTACTCGGAACAAGAGGTTGCAAGTAGCACGGGTTATGGTGAGCCCGACGTGGACTTAACTGGCACAGGAGCGGGGCAAGTAGCACGGGCTATGGTGAGCCCGTAGTGGACTTACCTGGCACAGGAGCGGGGCAAGTAGCACGGGCTATGGTGAGCCCGTAGTGGACTTACCTGGCACAGGAGCGGGGCAAGTAGCACGGGCTATGGTGAGCCCGTAGAGGACTTACCTGGCACAGGAGCGGGGCAAGTAGCACGGGCTATGGTCAGCCCGTAGTGGACTTACTTGGTACAGGAGCGGGGCAAGTAGCACGGGCAATATTGAGCCCGTAGTGGACTTACTTGGTACAGGAGCGGAGAAAGTAGCACGGGCTACGGTGAGCCCGTAGTGGACCTACCTGGCACAGGAGCGGGGCAAGTAGCACGCGCTATGGTGAGCCCGTAGTGGACCTACCTGGCACAGGAGTGGGGCAAGTAGCACGGGCTATGGTGAGCCCGTAGTGGACTTATTTGGTACAGGAGCGGAGCAAGTAGCATGGGCTATGGTGAGCCCGTAGTGGACTTAATTGTTACAGGAGCGGAGCAAGTAGCACGGGCTATGGTGAGCCCGTAGTGGACTTACTTGGTACAGGAGCGGGGCAAGTAGCACGGTCTATGGTGAGCCCGTAGTGGACTTAATTGTTACAGGAGCGGAGCAAGTAGCACGGGCTATGGTGAGCCCGTAGTGGACTTACTTGGTACAGGAGCGGGGCAAGTAGCACGGGCTATGGTGAGCCCGTAGTGGACTTACTTGGTACAGGAGCGGGGCAAGTAGCACGGGATATGGTGAGCCCGTAGTGGACTTAATTGGTACAGGAGCGGAGCAAGTAGCACGGGCTATGGTGAGCCCGTAGTGGACCTACCTGGCACAGGAGCGGGGCAAGTAGCACGGTCTATGGTGAGCCCGTAGTGGACTTACTTGGTACAGGAGCGGGGCAAGTAGCACGGGCTATGGTGAGCCCGTAGTTGACCTACCTGAAACAGGAGCGGGGCAAGTAGCACGGGCTATGGTGAGCCCGTAGTGGACTTACCTGGCACAGGAGTGGGGCAAGTAGCACGGGCTATGGTGAGCCCGTAGTGGACTTACTTGGTACAGGAGCGGAGAAAGTAGCACGGGCTATGGTGAGCCCGTAGTGGACCTACCTGGCACAGGAGCGGGGCAAGTAGCACGCGCTATGGTGAGCCCGTAGTGGACCTACCTGGCACAGGAGTGGGGCAAGTAGCACGGGCTATGGTGAGCCCGTAGTGGACTTACTTGGTACAGGAGCGGAGAAAGTAGCATGGGCTATGGTGAGCCCGTGGTGGACTTACTTGGTACAGGATCGGGGCAAGTAGCACCGGCAATGGTGAGCCCGTAGTGGACTTACTTGGTACAGGAGCGGGGCAAGTAGCACGGGCTATGGTGAGCCCGTAGTGGACTTACTTGGTACAGGAGCGGGGCAAGTAGCACGGGCTATGGTGAGCCCGTAGTGGACTTACTTGGTACAGGAGCGGGGCAAGTAGCACGGGCTATGGTGAGCCCGTACTGGACCTACCTGGCATAGGAGCGGGGCAAGTAGCACGGTCTATGGTGAGCCCGTAGTGGACTTACTTGGTACAGGAGCGGGGCAAGTAGCACGGGCTATGGTGAGCCCGTAGTGGACCTACCTGGCACAAGAGCGGGTCAAGTAGCACGGGCTATGGTGAGCCCGTAGTTGACTTACCTGGCACAGGAGCGGGGCAAGTAGCACGGGCTATGGTGAGCCCGTAGTGGACCTACCTGGCACAAGAGCGGGGCAAGTAGCACGGGCTATGGTGAGCCCGTAGTGGACCTACCTGGCACAAGAGCGGGGCAAGTAGCACGGGCTATGGTGAGCCCGTAGTTGACTTACCTGGCACAGGAGCGGGGCAAGTAGCACGGGCTATGGTGATCCCGTAGTGGACTTACCTGGTACATGAGCGGGGCAAGTAGCACGGGCTATGGTGAGCCCGTAGTTGACTTACCTGGCACAGGAGCGGGGCAAGTAGCACGGGCTATGGTGATCCCGTAGTGGACTTACCTGGTACATGAGCGGGGCAAATAGCACGGGCTATGGTGAGCCCGTAGTGGACTTACTTGGTACAGGAGCGGGGCAAGTAGCACGGGCTATGGTGAGCCCGTGGTGGACTTATTTGGTACAGGAGCGGGGCAAGTAGCAAGGGCTTTGGTGAGCCCGTAGTGGACTTATTTGGCACAGGAGCGGGGCAAGTAGCACGGGCTACGGTGAGCCCGTAGTGGACTTACTTGGTACAGGAGTGGGGCAAGTAGCACGGGCTACGGTGAGCCCGTAGTGGACTTACTTGGTACAGGAGCGGGGCAAGTAACACGGGCTACGGTGAGCCCGTAGTTGACCTACCTGGCACAGGAGCGGGGCAAGTAGCACGGGCTATGGTGAGCCAGTAGTGAACTTACTTGGTACAGGAGCGGGGCAAGTAGCACGGGCTATGGTGATCCCCGTATTGGACTTACTTGGTACAGGAGCGGGGCAAGTAGCACGGGCTATGGTGATCCCCGTATTGGACTTACTTGGTACAGGAGCGGGGCAAGTAGCATGGGCTATGGTGAGCCCGTAGTGGACTTACTTGGTACAGGAGCGGGGCAAGTAGCACGGGCTATGGTGAGCCCGTAATGGACTTACTTGGTACAGGAGCGGGGCAAGTAGCACGGGCTATGGTGAGCCCGTAGTGGACTTACTTGGTACAGGAGCGGGGCAAGTAGCACGGGCTATGGTGATCGCCGTAGTGGACTTACTTGGTACAGGAGCGGGGCAAGTAG
>WNGS01009686.1:0-15846 GCA_020271785.1 Procambarus virginalis | reverse complement strand
TTCACTGTCCTCCCAGCCTATTCCACTGTCCACCCAGCCTATTCCACTGTCCACCCAGCCTATTCCACTGTCCTCCCAGCCTATTCCACTGTCCACCCAGCCTATTCCACTGTCCACCCAGCCTATTCCACTGTCCACCCAGCCTATTCCACTGTCCTCCCAGCCTATTCCATGGTCCACCCAGCCTATTCCACTCCACTGTCCACCCAGCCTATTCCACTGTCCACCAGCCATTTCCACTGTCCACCCAGCCTATTCCACTGTCCACCCAGCCTATTCCACTGTCCTCCCAGCCTATTCCACTGTCCACCCAGCCTATTCCACTGTCCACCCAGCCTATTCCACTGTCCACCCAGCCTATTCCACTGTCCACCCAGCCTATTCCACTGTCCTCCCAGCCTATTCCATGGTCCACCCAGCCTATTCCACTGTCCTCCCAGCCTATTCCACTGTCCACCCAGCCTATTCCACTGTCCTCCCAGCCTATTCCATGGTCCACCCAGCCTATTCCATGGTCCACCCAGCCTATTCCACTGTCCACCCAGCCTATTCCACTGTCCACCCAGCCTATTCCACTGTCCACCCAGCCTATTCCATGGTCCATCCAGCCTATTTCATGGTCCACCCAGCCTATTCCACTGTCCACCCAGCCTATTCCACTGTCCACCCAGCCTATTCCACTGTCCTCCCAGCCTATTCCATGGTCCACCCAGCCTATTCCATGGTCCACCCAGCCTATTCCACTGTCCACCCACCCTATTCCACTGTCCTCCCAGCCTATTCCACTGTCCACCCAGCCTATTCCACTGTCCACCCAGCCTATTCCACTGTCCTCCCAGCCTATTCCACTGTCCACCCAGCCTATTCCACTGTCCTCCCAGCCTATTCCACTGTCCACCCAGCCTATTCCACTGTCCACCCAGCCTATTCCACTGTCCACCCAGCCTATTCCATGGTCCACCCAGCCTATTCCACTGTCCTCCCAGCCTATTCCACTGTCCACCCAGCCTATTCCACTGTCCTCCCAGCCTATTCCACTGTTCACCCAGCCTATTCCACTGTCCACCCAGCCTATTCCACTGTCCACCCAGCCTATTCCACTGTCCACCCAGCCTATTCCACTGTCCTCCCAGCCTATTCCACTGTTCACCCAGCCTATTCCACTGTTCACCCAGCCTATTCCACTGTCCACCCAGCCTATTCCACTGTCCTCCCAGCCTATTCCACTGTTCACCCAGCCTATTCCACTGTCCACCCAGCCTATTCCACTGTCCTCCCAGCCTATTCCACTGTCCTCCCAGCCTATTCCACTGTCCACCCAGCCTATTCCACTGTCCACCCAGCCTATTCCACTGTCCACCCAGCCTATTCCACTGTCCTCCCAGCCTATTCCACTGTTCACCCAGCCTATTCCACTGTTCACCCAGCCTATTCCACTGTCCACCCAGCCTATTCCACTGTCCTCCCAGCCTATTCCACTGTTCACCCAGCCTATTCCACTGTCCTCCCAGCCTATTCCACTGTCCACCCAGCCTATTCCACTGTCCTCCCAGCCTATTCCATGGTCCACCCAACCTATTCCACTGTCCGTCCAGCCTATTCCATGGTCCACCCAACCTATTCCATTGTCCGTCCAGCCTATTCCATGGTCCATCCACCCTATTCCACTGTCCGTCCAGTCTATTCCACGTACAAAATAACTGTACCCGTCCTCAGGCTAGGCTCGTTAAAACGGCGGCCGACCCCAAAGACGTATCCAGCCATTTTTAACTTATTGTGTATTAAAACAGTTTTCTCTCATGCATAAACTAATATTATTATAATACATTTGAGTTTTATGTATAGTTACGCGTATGTTAGTTTAGGTTTTGTTAGCGATTTTTTGTATGTGAAGTCCGCGGGTATTAGCAGAGGTGTAATTCGAAGAGACGTCGCCAGAGAAGCCCCGTTCGAGAAATAATCGAAAACCAGTTGTCAGTAGCGTAAAACATTTTTCATTCATAAACGTGAAGTTTGGCGGCTTAGTGCACTGAACACTTTACACAAAAGAAGTGTTAAGTCTGCAGACACAAACAATGCTCTCTTCTGTCATGTTAGGGACTCAAATCATTCTGTTGATTGGTCTTGTTCTAAAATAATCCTTTCTGCCTCTACTCTACACAGACGCCGTCTTGCAGAATTGGCTCTTGTATAAAAAAAAAACTACTACTCACAGCTTCGTGTCATCCTTTACAGATGATACAAAAACCAGCACGAAAATTTCCTCTGTAGAAGACCCTGAAAAACTGCACCCAGATAATAATAAGATATAATAATAAAAATATATCAATTGGGCAACTGAAAATAACATTATGTGTAATGGTGACAAATTCCAGGTACTTAGGTATGGTGGAAACGAGGAACTTAATCGACATACAGGGAACTGGATACAATCAGACACAATCATAGAAGGAAAGCAACATGTAAAAGATCTGGGAATTATGATGTCCGACGACCTGACATTTAGTGAACATAACTGAGGAAATATAGCGGAGGCCAGGACAATGATAGGGTGGATTATGAGAACGTTCAAATCCAGAGACCCCACAGCAATGATAATACTATTTAAATGACTGGGAATACAGAGAACATATAAGGCACGTACAGAAACGATAAAACATCTACATTATTGGGACCATCTCAAAGCTCTCAAAATGTATTCTTTGGAAAGGAGATGAGAGAGGTATTAAATAATATATACATAGAAGATCCCAGCCAGAGGCTTAGGGCCTACGCAGGAATATCCCTGAAAAAAAAGATACTTGAAGGCCAGGTCCCAAATTTGCACAGTAGAATAACAACATAATGGAACGAAAGATACGGAAGGAACTGCAGAATAGTACCAGTGAAGAGTAGAAGTGCCATAGGCACAGTCAGAGAGCACTGTCTGAACATCAGAGGTTCACAGCCGTTCAACACCCTCCCAGCAAGCATTAGAAATATTGCTGGAATAACGGTGGATACATTAAAGAGGCATTTAGATAAGTTCTTGCATGAAGTTCCTGACCAACCAGGCTGTAGTGGATATGTGGGCCTGCAGGCCGCTCCAAGCAACAGCCTGTTGGACCAAGTTATCACAAGTCGAGCCTGGCCTCAGGCCGGACTCGGGGAGTAGAAGAACTCTCAAAACCATCTCCAGGTATGCTCCAGGTATGCTCGAGGTATGCTCGAGGTATGCTCCAGGTATGCTCCAGGTATGCTCCAGGTATGCTCCAGGTATGCTCCAGGTATGCTCCAGGTATGCTCCAGGTATGCTCCAGGTATGCTCCAGGTATGCTCCAGGTATGCTCCAGGTATGCTCCAGGTATGCTCCAGGTATGCTCCAGGTATGCTCCAGGTATGCTCCAGGTATGCTCCAGGTATGCTCCAGGTATGCTCCAGGTATGCTCCAGGTATGCTCCAGGTATGCTCCAGGTATGCTCCAGGTATGCTCCAGGTATGCTCCAGGTATGCTCCAGGTATGCTCCAGGTATGCTCCAGGTATGCTCCAGGTATGCTCCAGGTATGCTCCAGGTATGCTCCAGGTATGCTCCAGGTATGCTCCAGGTATGCTCCAGGTATGCTCCAGGTATGCTCCAGGTATGCTCCAGGTATGCTCCAGGTATGCTCCAGGTATGCTCCAGGTATGCTCCAGGTATGCTCCAGGTATGCTCCAGGTATGCTCAGGTATGCTCCAGGTATGCTCCAGGTATGCTCCAGGTATGCTCCAGGTATGCTCCAGGTATGCTCCAGGTATGCTCCAGGTATGCTCCAGGTATGCTCCAGGTATGCTCCAGGTATGCTCCAGGTATGCTCCAGGTATGCTCCAGGTATGCTCCAGGTATGCTCCAGGTATGCTCCAGGTATGCTCCAGGTATGCTCCAGGTATGCTCCAGGTATGCTCCAGGTATGCTCCAGGTATGCTCCAGGTATGCTCCAGGTATGCTCCAGGTATGCTCCAGGTATGCTCCAGGTATGCTCCAGGTATGCTCCAGGTATGCTCCAGGTATGCTCCAGGTATGCTCCAGGTATGCTCCAGGTATGCTCCAGGTATGCTCCAGGTATGCTCCAGGTATGCTCCAGGTATGCTCCAGGTATGCTCCAGGTATGCTCCAGGTATGCTCAGGTATGCTCCAGGTATGCTCCAGGTATGCTCCAGGTATGCTCCAGGTATGCTCCAGGTATGCTCCAGGTATGCTCCAGGTATGCTCGAGGTATGCTCCAGGTATGCTCCAGGTATGCTCCAGGTATGCTCCAGGTATGCTCCAGGTATGCTCCAGGTATGCTCCAGGTATGCTCCAGGTATGCTCCAGGTATGCTCCAGGTATGCTCCACAACATACCCAACATGAGCCTTAGTCCTGGCTCTATTGTTGTTGACTTCCCTTTCACCGTACATACTTAAATGCTCCAACCGTCTTAACAAACGTGATCTGACTTAAGCCTACCCTTTTTCTCCCTATCTTACCTTTCCTCACGTTCTTACCTCATCCCATTCTTGCCTTTCATCCTATTCTTACCTCATCCCATTCTTGCCTTTCATCCTATTCTTACCTCATCCCATTCTTGCCTTTCATCCTATTCTTACCTCATCCCATTCTTGCCTTTCATCCTATTCTTACCTCATCCCATTCTTGCCTTTCATACTATTCTTACCTCATCCCCTTCTTGCCTTTCATCCTATTCTTACCTCATCCCATTCTTGCCTTTCATCCTATTCTTACCTCATCCCATTCTTGCCTTTCATCCTACTCTTACCTCATCCCATTCTTGCCTTTCATACTATTCTTACCATTCATCTTTCTCTTACCCTTTTCTCCTGCCTGCTACTCATCTCTTACCTAACTCTCTTTCCTTATTTATTTGCCTGTACCTTCCTCTCTTCTCCTCTCTCTATCTCGTCCATGGGATGAATCGTGTCTAAAGATAATCATTGAAGGATTACCAGTTAAAAAAAAATCTTGTGACTTGCAGAGGTTCAAAACAATCATAGAACAACAAACGGAAACCATCTGAAGACCGACAACCATTCACATCTTCACAGACGGATCAGTTGATCAAGAAAGAGGTTCAGCTGGGGCAGCAGTTTACACCAACGACCATGAAGCTTACTGTAGCATTAACAGTGGGTGCTTAACATATGCTCTAAATCTTCGCTCCAGGCATTGTTATTCAGTCAGCACAGAGATAACATTAAACTCATCACAGAAATACTACATATAGGAAAAGAAATACTACATATGTGACACAATCACTCCAAACATTCATTTTTGCTGCCAACCCAAGCTCCCAGTGTCCAGGGTCCACCTGCACCATGTTGAATAGGGTCAAGGTTCGCCTCCGGGAGAACCTCGTTCTCTCTACCGCCAAGATTTTAGAACAAATCTCTGCCACCGCCTCACCAGCCGACATCTTGGAGACAGGAGAGGGTGTTCACCTGCTCCTCTCCAGCGATTCGGACCTTGAGGAGATATTTACCACCATCACAACGACAGCCCTGCAAGACGCCAGCATCATCCTCACGGCACTACCTGGCGGACAGGACCATCTTCGCCAGGAGTATCAGCACATGGATCACAAACCGCGACGACAACGATACCCTCGCCAGCATCAACGACCAGAACCCAACGGTAGCGGTCAAGACCATCTCCAACGCCGAAGTCAGCAACAGACCAACACTGAAGGTGACCTGCACCATGGCCATCGCTGTGACCCACGGCATGGTGTACGGTCTTAAGTGCGTAGGAATCACCATACCACCCACCCAAGTGACCAAGAAACACTTCACGGAGCTCCGGCAGTGCTTCAAATGCTACTAGTACTCTCACTACACCAGAAAGTGTACGTAGCGAGCGCAGACATGCAGTCTCTATGCCCAGGAGCACCACTACACGGACAGCACATCCTCCCACCGACCAGATATTCTACCATTTGACGACAATATTAACTAGGACGGCTCCTAGTTAATATTGTCGTCGTCCTCTACAAGCAGGGGAACTACAAGTGGTAGTCCTGCCGCCAAGAAGATATTGGGCAGTGTAAAGACACTGTGGGAGTGTAGTGTGTCTGGTACACTTTATACACCATGGTCTCAGTCAGTCAGTGAGATGGAAGTGCCGACGCGCAACGGAATATTACGTGAAGCGCAAGCAGCGGGTTTAACACCTAAAGTGTGGCGTTGTCACCTAGTGCAGAGTGCAAGGGTGGTGCTGCGTGGTTGCAACCGGGTTCCCCACATGCATGTTCTGCACTCGGCGAGTTACCAGTGTGCATTCTGATGCAAGGTTGCCAGAGGAGCAAGCAGCAGCAGCAGTGTTAACTCATGGTGTGAAGAGTAGAGTGACGTCCTAATGGCAGTAAAGGGTTTACACTAGTTTACAAGTGTCGGTGGGTGTATGAGCTTCGGTTCCCTCAAGTTCAAGTTCAAATATGTTTATTGAGACAAGAAAAAATACATCTCAAAGTGATAGAGTAGCTTAGGCTATTTCTACCCCCCTATACGGTTCCCTCAGTTACTTGGTGCGTTGGGAGGAGCAGCGTTTGGGCACAGCCGTAAGTTCAAGGGTGAAGAGACAAGTCACTTTCCTACCAAGACTAATAAGAGCAGCCCGTCCTTCTAAGGTTCCCCATCGTCAAGAAACTGTCGTACTAAAGTGCCCTTACCTTAACCTACCAGAGGATCCAAAACAGAAAACGGGACAGTATGTCAATTTGGCGAGCCGCTACTATTTTCTACGACAATTTTTGGACTTAGGAGAAGTATACGTCAAAATGCGACGTTGTATTAGGAGGCCGGGTTGTACAGAACGTTAAGGACGCATATGTGAGTAAAGTGAGGAACATGCAGGAGTCCACGTTTGTACCTTTGTGCTACTTAATGCCTTCGCTACAACATTTTCTTGACAACTCTGAGTAAATAGATTTCTTCTGGTAAAGTTAAATTTGTAGGCTGATGCAAGTGCTTGCCCCAGCTGTGCTTGCCCCAGCTGTGCTTGTCTCAGCTCTGCTTGCCTCAGCTGTGCTTGCCCCAGCTGTGCTTGTCTCAGCTGTGCTTGCCCCAGCTGTGCTTGCTCCAGCTATGCTTGCCCCAGCTGTGCTTGCTCCAGCTATGCTTTCCCCAGCTGTGCTTGCCCCAGCTGTGCTTGCACTAGCTGTGCTTGCACTAGCTGTGCTTGCTCCAGCTGTGCTTGCCCCAGCTGTGCTTGCCTCAGTTGTGCTTGCTCCAGCTGTGCTTGCCCCAACTGTGCTTGCTCCAGCTTTTTTGCCCCAGCTGTGCTTGCTCCAGTTGTGTTTGCTCCAGCTGTGCTTTCCCCAGTGGTGTTTGCTCCAGCTGTGTTTGCCCCAGAAGTGCTTGCTCCAGCTGTGTTTGCCCCAGCTGTGCTTGCCCCAGCTGTGCTTGCCCCAGCTGTGCTTGCTCCAGCTGTGCTTGCCCCAGCTGTGCTTGCCCCAGCTGTGCTTGCCCCAGCTGTGTTTGTCTCAGCTGTGCTTGCCCGAGCTGTGCTTGCCCCAGCAGTGCTTGCTCTAGCTGTGTTTGCCTCAGCTGTGCTTGCCCCAGCTGTGTTTGCCCGAGCTGTGCTTGCCCCAGCAGTGCTTGCCCCAGCTGTGCTTGCCCTAGCTGTGCTTGCCTCAGCTGTGCTTGCCCTAGCTGTGCTTGCCCCAGCTGTGCTTGCCCTAGCTGTGCTTGCCTCAGCTGTGCTTGCCCCAGCTGTGCTTGCCTCAGCTGTGCTTGCCTCAGCTGTGCTTGCCCCAGCTGTGCTTGCCTCAGCTGTGCTTGCCTCAGCTGTGCTTGCCCCAGCTGTACTTGTGGGAAGTGTCAGCACTTAAAGTTTCAATGACAGCGCTGAAGTAACTTGAATTAATGTGTTCACTCAAGAGCAGTGACAGTCACTCTGGCACTTGACGAGGTACGGTATGTGGCTCTGAGTGAGGCTTACACGCTCCCTGTGGAGTAAACCCAGTGGAGTTTACATTTGCGATCCCTGCATCTAGTGTTGTGTTTACACTTGCGATCCCTGCATCCAGTGTTGAGGTTACACTTGTGGTCCCTGCATCTAGTGTTGAGTTTACACTTGCGGTCCCTGCGTCCAGTGTTAGTTTACACTTACGATCCCTGCATCCAGTGTTGAGGTTACACTTGTGGTCCCTGCATCCAGTGTTGAGTTTACACTTGCGGTCCCTGCGTCCAGTGTTGAGTTTACACTTACGATCCCTGCATCCAGTGTTGAGGTTACACTTGTGGTCCCTGCATCTAGTGTTGAGTTTACACTTGCGGTCCCTGCGTCCAGTGTTGAGTTTACACTTACGATCCCTGCATCCAGTGTTGCGTTTACACTTGTGGTCCCTGCATCTAGTGTTGAGTTTACACTTGCGGTCCCTGCATCCAGTGTTGAGTTTACACTTGTGATCCCTGCATCCAGTGTTGAGTTTACACTTGCGGTCCCTGCATCCAGTGTTGAGTTTACACTTGCGGTCCCTTCATCCAGTGTTGAGTTTATACTTGTGGTCCCTGCATCCAGTGTTGAGTTTACACTTGTGATCCCTGCATCCAGTGTTGTTTACACTTGTGATCCCTGCATCCAGTGTTGAGTTTACACTAGCAGGCGGGGCGCCTTCAACAGTGTTGCCACATCTCTCGCAATATATTTCCATGCATTTTCCAACATATAAATGTTGTGTTAATTTAGAACTGTGTTAAAGTTAAACATTATCTGCTTTATTGTTACTTACCTTATTGAGAGGTGATCACTGTTGGGAGTGAGCTGGTGCGAGAGAGAGGCTAATGATGTTATTTGTTGAGGGCTAGGCTTTGTTAAGTGTTCTGAAGTATTTGGTGGCTTTGTTAAGTGTTCTGAAGTATCTGGTGGCTTTGTTAAGTGTTCTGAAGTATCTGGTGGCTTTGTTAAGTGTTGTGAAGTATTTGGTGGCTTTCTTAAGTGTTGTGAAGTATTTGGTGGCTTTGTTAAGTGTTGTGAAGTATTTGGTGGCTTTGTTAAGTGTTGTGAAGTATTTGGTGGCTTTGTTAAGTGTTCTGAAGTATCTGGTGGCTTTGTTAAGTGTTCTGAAGTATCTGGTGGCTTTGTTAAGTGTTCTGAAGTATTTGGTGGCTTTGTTAAGTGTTCTGAAGTATCTGGTGGCTTTGTTAAGTGTTCTGAAGTATCTGGTGGCTTTGTTATGTGTTCTGAAGTATCTGGTGGCTTTGTTAAGTGTTCTGAAGAATCTGGTGGCTTTGTTAAGTGTTCTGAAGTATCTGGTGGCTTTGTTAAGTGTTCTGAAGTATCTGGTGGCTTTGTTAAGTGTTCTGAAGTATCTGGTGGCTTTGTTAAGTGTTCTGAAGTATCTGGTGGCTTTGTTAAGTGTTCTGAAGTATCTGGTGGGTTTGTTAAGTGTTCTGAAGTATCTGGTGGCTTTGGTAAGTGCTCTGAAGTATCTGGTGGCTTTGTTAAGTGTTCTGAAGTATTTGGTGGCTTTGTTAAGTGTTCTGAAGTATCTGGTGGCGTTTCAAAGCACAGGACAAAATGGCCACAATCAAGAGTGTGCAGCTGTTTACCCAGAAGACACTACAGTGACTCTACGATGTGTAGGTGTAGTGAGGAGCTCCCTCCAACTCCTCCTGCTCCTCCTCAGGTAACTGGTGGAGTAGAAGCACCACACACAGTTCACAGTAAGTATAAGATCGTGGGCAGTGAGCGTGGGAGTCACAGTACCTCACCGTAGACAGTGGAGGCTCCTCATTCTCGATCCAGTGTTGGTGTTGGTAGCCGGGAGTGTTGTGTCGTGAGCAGGTCTGGGACCATGACACAGGTGTGTGTATGGTCTGGGACCATGACACAGGTGTGTGTATGGTCTGGGACCATGACACAGGTGTGTGTATGGTCTGGGACCATGACACAGGTGTGTGTATGGTCTAGGACCATGACACAGGTGCGTGTGTGGTCTGGGAACATGACACAGGTGTGTGTATGGTCTGGGAACATGACACAGGTGTGTGTGTATGGTCTGGGAACATCACACGAGTGTGTGTATGGTCTGGGAACATGACACAAGTGTGTGTATGGTCTGGGAACATGACACAAGAGTGTGTATGGTCTGGGAACATGACACAGGTGTGTGTATGGTCTGGGACCATGCCACAGGTGTGTGTATGGTCTGGGAACATGACACAGGTGTGTGTATGGTCTGGGAACATGACACAGGTGTGTGTATGGTCTGGGAACATGACACAGGTGTGTGTATGGTCTGGGTACATGACACAGGTGTGTGTATGGTCTGGGAACATGACACAAGTGTGTGTATGGTCTGGGAACATGACACAAGTGTGTGTATGGACTGGGAACATGACACAGGTGTGTGTATGGTCTGGGACCATGACACAGGTGTGTGTATGGTCTGGGAACATGACACAAGTGTGAGTATGGTCTGGGACCATGACACAGGTGTGTGTATGGTCTGGGACCATGACACAGGTGTGTGTATGGTCTGGGAACATGACACAAGTGTGAGTATGGTCTGGGACCATGACACAAGTGTGTGTATGGTCTGGGACCATGACACAGGTGTGTGTATGGTCTGGGACCATGACACAGGTGTGTGTATGGTCTGGGAACATGACACAAGTGTGTGTATGGTCAGGCAACATGACACCAGCTCACCAGCCTGTCATAAGAACACTTAACGATGCCAAGAAACGTTACTGAGAGGGCGGACATCGTCACAGGAATTTTGTGGCATAAAATCTAGTGAATGTTTAACACAGTGAAGGAAGAGTGTGAGGCCGGTACTGTACACAGAGAAGATGGCGGCCTTCTTGGAAGGACGCCACTAACACTTTACAGGACGTTAATCACTACCATAAGAGGAGAACTTAGCAGCTAAAGCCTGGAGAACTGGTAGATTAGCAACAAACTCAAGAGGACTGAAGAGAAGGGAAGAACGCGTGAAGAACGTAAGGTAAACAACGCCATCATGAAGAACAGAAGGTTAACAAAGACAGTCTGGGGGAACAAAATAATAACACGGAACACGAGGATAACTGATAACGGCTACAAACCGAGGCGAAGAAAGGTTGATGGAGAGATCGCGTGTAGAGAAGACATTGCCAGAGTGTTGGGATGTGTTCCTGGAGGTTTGGTGTCCATGTTTTAGCTTCAGCTACTCGGAACAAGAGGTTGCAAGTAGCACGGGTTATGGTGAGCCCGACGTGGACTTAACTGGCACAGGAGCGGGGCAAGTAGCACGGGCTATGGTGAGCCCGTAGTGGACTTACCTGGCACAGGAGCGGGGCAAGTAGCACGGGCTATGGTGAGCCCGTAGTGGACTTACCTGGCACAGGAGCGGGGCAAGTAGCACGGGCTATGGTGAGCCCGTAGTGGACTTACCTGGCACAGGAGCGGGGTAAGTAGCACGGGCTATGGTGAGCCCGTAGAGGACTTACCTGGCACAGGAGCGGGGCAAGTAGCACGGGCTATGGTGAGCCCGTAGTGGACTTACTTGGTACAGGAGCGGGGCAAGTAGCACGGGCAATATTGAGCCCGTAGTGGACTTACTTGGTACAGGAGCGGAGAAAGTAGCACGGGCTATGGTGAGCCCGTAGTGGACCTACCTGGCACAGGAGCGGGGCAAGTAGCACGCGCTATGGTGAGCCCGTAGTGGACCTACCTGGCACAGGAGTGGGGCAAGTAGCACGGGCTATGGTGAGCCCGTAGTGGACTTATTTGGTACAGGAGCGGAGCAAGTAGCATGGGCTATGGTGAGCCCGTAGTGGACTTAATTGTTACAGGAGCGGAGCAAGTAGCACGGGCTATGGTGAGCCCGTAGTGGACTTACTTGGTACAGGAGCGGGGCAAGTAGCACGGGCTATGGTGAGCCCGTAGTGGACTTAATTGTTACAGGAGCGGAGCAAGTAGCACGGGCTATGGTGAGCCCGTAGTGGACTTACTTGGTACAGGAGCGGGGCAAGTAGCACGGGCTATGGTGAGCCCGTAGTGGACTTACTTGGTACAGGAGCGGGGCAAGTAGCACGGGATATGGTGAGCCCGTAGTGGACTTAATTGGTACAGGAGCGGAGCAAGTAGCACGGGCTATGGTGAGCCCGTAGTGGACCTACCTGGCACAGGAGCGGGGCAAGTAGCACGGTCTATGGTGAGCCCGTAGTGAACTTACTTGGTACAGGAGCGGGGCAAGTAGCACGGGCTATGGTGATCCCGTATTGGACTTACTTGGTACAGGAGCGGGGCAAGTAGCATGGGCTATGGTGAGCCCGTAGTGGACTTACCTGGCACAGGAGTGGGGCAAGTAGCACGGGCTATGGTGAGCCCGTAGTGGACTTACTTGGTACAGGAGCGGGGCAAGTAGCACGGGCAATATTGAGCCCGTAGTGGACTTACTTGGTACAGGAGCGGAGAAAGTAGCACGGGCTATGGTGAGCCCGTAGTGGACCTACCTGGCACAGGAGCGGGGCAAGTAGCACGCGCTATGGTGAGCCCGTAGTGGACCTACCTGGCACAGGAGTGGGGCAAGTAGCACGGGCTATGGTGAGCCCGTAGTGGACTTACTTGGTACAGGAGCGGAGAAAGTAGCATGGGCTATGGTGAGCCCGTGGTGGACTTACTTGGTACAGGATCGGGGCAAGTAGCACCGGCAATGGTGAGCCCGTAGTGGACTTACTTGGTAGAGGAGCGGGGCAAGTAGCACGGGCTATGGTGAGCCCGTAGTGGACTTACTTGGTACAGGAGCGGGGCAAGTAGCACGGGCTATGGTGAGCCCGTAGTGGACCTACCTGGCACAGGAGCGGGGCAAGTAGCACGGTCTATGGTGAGCCCGTAGTGGACTTACTTGGTACAGGAGCGGGGCAAGTAGCACGGGCTATGGTGAGCCCGTAGTGGACCTACCTGGCACAAGAGCGGGGCAAGTAGCACGGGCTATGGTGAGCCCGTAGTTGACTTACCTGGCACAGGAGCGGGGCAAGTAGCACGGGCTATGGTGAGCCCGTAGTGGACTTACCTGGCACAGGAGCGGGGCAAGTAGCACGGGCTATGGTGAGCCCGTAGTGGACTTACCTGGCACAGGAGCGGGGCAAGTAGCACGGGCTATGGTGAGCCCGTAGTGGACCTACCTGGCACAGGAGCGGGGCAAGTAGCACGGGCTATGGTGAGCCCGTAGTGGACCTACCTGGCACAAGAGCGGGGCAAGTAGCACGGGCTATGGTGAGCCCGTAGTTGACTTACCTGGCACAGGAGCGGGGCAAGTAGCACGGGCTATGGTGAGCCCGTAGTGGACCTACCTGGCACAAGAGCGGGGCAAGTAGCACGGGCTATGGTGAGCCCGTAGTGGACCTACCTGGCACAAGAGCGGGGCAAGTAGCACGGGCTATGGTGAGCCCGTAGTGGACTTACCTGGCACAGGAGCGGGGCAAGTAGCACGGGCTATGGTGAGCCCGTAGTGGACTTACCTGGTACAGGAGCGGGGCAAGTAGCACGGGCTATGGTGAGCCCGTAGTGGACTTACTTGGTACAGGAGCGGGGCAAGTAGCACGGGCTATGGTGAGCCCGTGGTGGACTTATTTGGTACAGGAGCGGGGCAAGTAGCAAGGGCTTTGGTGAGCCCGTAGTGGACTTATTTGGCACAGGAGCGGGGCAAGTAGCACGGGCTACGGTGAGCCCGTAGTGGACTTACTTGGTACAGGAGTGGGGCAAGTAGCACGGGCTATGGTGAGCCCGTAGTGGACTTACTTGGTACAGGAGCGGGGCAAGTAGCACGGGCTATGGTGAGCCCGTAGTTGACCTACCTGGCACAGGAGCGGGGCAAGTAGCACGGGCTATGGTGAGCCAGTAGTGAACTTACTTGGTACAGGAGCGGGGCAAGTAGCACGGGCTATGGTGATCCCCGTATTGGACTTACTTGGTACAGGAGCGGGGCAAGTAGCACGGGCTATGGTGATCCCCGTATTGGACTTACTTGGTACAGGAGCGGGGCAAGTAGCATGGGCTATGGTGAGCCCGTAGTGGACTTACTTGGTACAGGAGCGGGGCAAGTAGCACGGGCTATGGTGAGCCCGTAGTGGACTTACTTGGTACAGGAGCGGGGCAAGTAGCACGGGCTATGGTGAGCCCGTAGTGGACTTACTTGGTACAGGAGCGGGGCAAGTAGCACGGGCTATGGTGATCGCCGTAGTGGACTTACTTGGTACAGGAGCGGGGCAAGTAGCGCGGGCTATGGTGAGCCCGTAGTGGACTTACTTGGTACAGGAGTGGGGCAAGTAGCACGGCCTATGGTGAGCCCGTAGTGGACTTACCTGGCACAGGAGCGGGGCAAGTAGCACGGGCTATGGTGATCGCCGTAGTGGACTTACTTGGTAGAGGAGCGGGGCAAGTAGCACGGGCTATGGTGAGCCCGTAGTGGACTTACTTGGTACAGGAGCGGGGCAAGTAGCACGGACTATGGTGAGCCCGTAGTGGACCTACCTGGCATAGGAGCGGCAAGAGCCAGCTGGTAATCAAGACAAGCAAGAGCCAGCTGGTAATCAAGACAAGCAAGAGCCAGCTGGTAATCTAGACAAGCAAGAGCCAGCTGGTAATCTAGACAAGCAGGAGCCAGCTGGTAATCAAGACAAGCAAGGACCAGCTGGTAATCTAGACAAGCAAGGACCAGCTGGTAATCAAGACAAGCAAGGGCCAGCTGGTAATCAAGACAAGCAAGGGCCAGCTGGTAATCTAGACAAGCAAGGGCCAGCTGGTAATCAAGACAAGCAAGGGCCAGCTGGTAATCAAGACAAGCAAGGGCCAGCTGGTAATCAAGACAAGCAAGGGCCAGCTGGTAATCAAGACAAGCAAGGGCCAGCTGGTAATCTAGACAAGCAAGGACCAGCTGGTAATCTAGACAAGCAAGTGCCAGCTGGTAATCAAGACAAGCAAGGGCCAGCTGGTAATCAAGACAAGCAAGGGCCAGCTGGTAATCAAGACAAGCAAGGGCCAGCTGGTAATCAAGACAAGCAAGGGCCAGCTGGTAATCTAGACAAGCAAGGACCAGCTGGTAATCAAGACAAGCAAGGGCCAGCTGGTAATCTAGACAAGCAAGAGCCAGCTGGTAATCTAGACAAGCAAGAGCCAGCTGGTAATCAAGACAAGCAAGAGCCAGCTGGTAATCAAGACAAGCAAGGGCCAGCTGGTAATCTTGAGAAGCAAGGGCCAACTGGTAATCAAGACAAGCAAGGGCCAGCTGGTAATCTAGACAAGCAAGGCCCAGCTGGTAATCAAGACAAGCAAGTGCCAGCTGGTAATCAAGACAAGCAAGGGCCAGCTGGTAATCAAGACAAGCAAGGGCCAGCTGGTAATCAAGACAAGCAAGGGCCAGCTGGTAATCTAGACAAGCAAGGGCCAGCTGGTAATCTAGACAAGCAAGTGCCAGCTGGTAATCAAGACAAGCAAGGGCCAGCTGGTAATCAAGACAAGCAAGAGCCAGCTGGTAATCAAGACAAGCAAGGCCAGCTGGTAATCAAGACAAGCAAGGGCCAGCTGGTAATCTAGACAAGCAAGGACCAGCTGGTAATCAAGACAAGGAAGAGCCAGCTGGTAATCTAGACAAGCAAGAGCCAGCTGGTAATCTAGACAAGCAAGAGCCAGCTGGTAATCTAGACAAGCAAGAGCCAGCTGGAACACAAGCAAAGTCAGCTGAAAAATACCTATATACAAATAGCGTCATAAGGTTGATCGGATTTTCCCGCCAAAAATAACGTTCCTCTGCTGATATTAAGGGTAAAATATTTTGGGTCGAGGCTACACACTATATTTGCTGTAGAGGTCTTGTGGGACGAAGGGACCCCGGGCTCCGAGAT
>WNGS01009684.1:16437-32348 GCA_020271785.1 Procambarus virginalis | reverse complement strand
AATGCATTTTGCTCGATATCGCTCAGACCCATGATGCATTTCTTCAGGAGCTCACGTAGAGGCTTGTAATGGTAGCAAAATCTGGAATGAAGCGAGAACAGTAGTTTGCCTTCCCAGAAAAACTATGTACTTCAGTGGATGTTGAAGGAGGTGCAGCATTCTTGATATCTGCAACTTTCTTAGGATCTGGAGACAGACCTTTGTCACTAAGTACATGTCCAAAGAATTCAATTTTATGTTGATTGAACTCACACTTTGCTCGGCTTAGCGTCAAATTCTTTTCTCGTAAGCGTTGCAATGTTGCACGAAGAGCTTTGTCGTGTTCAGCTTGGGTACGGCCATAACAATGATGTCATCAGACATGTTGTCAGCATTAGGTATATCTTGCAATACCTGGCTGATGATGTGCTGGAATACTTCAGCAGCACTGTTAATACCAAAACTCAGGCGCTTGTACCTATACAGACCTCGATGTGTCGTAAACGTTGTGATGAATCGACTCTCATCATCAAGTTCAAGCTGATGATAGCCCTTGTTTAAATCTAACTTGCTGAATACAGTTGCACCATTCAAGCGGTATATCATATCATCTACAGTGGGTGTAGGATGGCGTTCACGCATTATTGCCTTGTTGGGAACACGCATGTCTACACAAATGCGTATCTCATCTGGATTCTTCGGCTTTGGTGGAGTGACAATTGGGCTTACCCATGGTGTTGGGCCTGTTACCGGTTCAATGATATCTAGTTCTATCAGCCTATCCAGTTCGGCATCGACTTTCTTGCGAGTATGGAATGGTTGTCGGCGATGTGGTTGGGCAACTGGAATTACATCTGGGTTGATATGCAGATGTACCTTGCTATCAGTATAACAACCTATGGATTTAAACCGATCAGAAAATTCAGCAACAATAGCATCAACATTGTTTGCAGATTCCACTGCTACAGCATTAGAAAGCTGAAGTAGCCCCAATTTGGTTGAAGTCTTGTAACTGAGTAAAGACTCCTTTGCATTCCTAACAACATGGAATGTAGTAATGAGCATTGCATTCTTTGACTTAATCTCTGCAGTGAAAGTTCCAATCACTGGTAAGGCTACCTTTGAAGCATAGGCAGTGGCTTTACCATTGTATTTTTCAAGCTTTGGAACTGTTTTTTAAATTTCTCATAGTGGCACTCAGCAATGGTGTCAATGTTTGATCCAGTGTCAATGAGAATTTGAGACAAATGCCAGCAATGTATACTATAGTCTCTGGGTTGTTTGGAAGATCATTCCATTTTGTGATTGATTGTACTCCATAAATATAATCACATTCACTGTCATCTGAGACTGGTTGTAATGAAATGTTGTCTTGTATATTATTAACATTCTTGATTTGAGGTGCAATATTGTGTTTGCCACCTCGACTCCTATGACTTGATCCTCGTACATTGCTTTTATTTATTGATTGTGGTTTCTTTAGTGCGGAACGACACATAGCACCAAAATGACCTAGTTTTCTACACTCATAGCACTTCTTACCTTGTGCAGGACAAACATTATCTTGGTGTGGGTAGTCTCCTCCACAATTGTAACATTTATTATTGACACCTCTGATGTGAGTCGTTGTGACTGCTTGAGTCTTGTTCCATGACTCCAGTTGTGATGTGGTTCTCGGCTCAATTTAATGTTAGGTTTGGCATGATATCTTCTACGATCATGGTGTACTCCCTGAACCTTACATACTTCATGACTGTTAGTAACAGTGGCAGAACCGTTGTTGGCACTGCACTCCATGGCACGAGCATCACGTGCAGCATCTTCCATTCGACGAGCCATATCCAGTATCTTGTAAGAGAACTTTCATCATCAACAAGTTCTAGAGCTCTTCGACGAAGACGTGTAGATGTGCATGTTTCAATTATTTGCTGTTTGATTTCTTTGTCAACATCAGCAAACTCACAATGGGTTGCTAAACCCTGCAGACGTGTATGGTATTGATCAACAGTTTCATTAGAGAGTTGTTTTGCTCTCCTGAAATGCATAATTTCCATAGCAGTATTTTGCCTTGGTTTGAAATGCTCAGTTAATTTGGCCTTGGCAGTGTCATAATCTTTGGCACCACCAGTGTCTTTCAGTGTATCAAAGATGTCACAAACTCTATCACCTGCATAATGAAGTAGAAAGGCACGCTTTCTTTCAGCACTTTTGATGTCAGAAACTATCAACAATTTTCAAACCTTTTAAGCCATTTGACCCACCTCTGTGACAGGTTTGTCTGGTCACAGTCAGGATCAAATGCAGGAAACTGAGGTATATTTGCCATTTTTACTGAATAAATTTAAACTTATCACTTAAAATGTTCCTCAGAATATATAACACTTACTGCACTGTATATGTTATTCAAGAATTCACTGTAATTACTTAATTTTGCAAAGCACACAAGCATTTTAATGCAAAAGTTCACAACAGTGCACAACACAGCAGCAACTGACTTCTTACCTAGCCCTTGTGTACATGTGTTGTTCCTACTCACAGCAACACAGCAGTTGTTAGCAGTTGGTACAGCAGTTGTCAGCAGTTGGTACAGCAGTTGTCAGCAGTTGGTACAGCAGTTGGTACAGCAGTTGGTACAGCAGTTGGTTCACAGCAGTTGGCAGCAGTAGGCAGCAGTTGGTTCACAGCGTGAAGAATTTTGTAGCACGGAGCGTCGTTTCGTAACCAAAACATCGGGTTTTGTACACTGCATCAAAGCGTCGTTTCGTACACAGCGTCGGCACATCCGCAGATTCCTCAGTAAACAGCTTGTCAGCACATAGCTTGGGATGCACACAGCATTGGCCAGCACACAGCAACGGCCAGCACACAGCAACGCCAGCACACAGCAACGGTCAGCACACAGCATGGGTCAGCACAAAGCATGGGGTATGGTGCTCACAGCTTCTCTTCCTCCTCGGGGCGAGACAGCATGCTTCTTCCTTGTGTTTTGTTGAACAAAATACCTGCGTTCCCAGTTCATCCTCGTCGCCAGTGTGGTGTCTGTATATAGCTGAGATAGTCTTGGTAGTAAGGTTGATGTAAAGTCATTCCTGGTTACTGACTTTAATACTTATAAACGATTACATGACTATGGCTCCCAAGCTTGGCAGGCGTCCTGTGCGCTCTTGTTTACCTCCTCTAGTGGCGTCCAGCCGCCGCACATAGAAAACGGATGGTACCATTTCTGTGAACATGACAGTCACTAGCCTTAATCATCTGATGCTGTTTCCCATCAAAATATATCATGGAAATGAAATTATATTATTGCATTATGAAATAATAGATGCAAATTCACCTCATTAGATTATGAGGATAAATGGAGAATATTGTAAATATAAATGGCAGTAATATTGTTAAATGGAAATAATCTAATTTAAAAAATCAATAATGCACTACTGGTTAGTACTACAAAGACTAAAACAGCTTAGCTTATGGAGGAGGAGACAGAAGCACGCTTCATAGGCGACGCGTCACTAGGATCTTCAGCTTCTTAAGATCAGCTAATTATCATCATCTTAATTATTCAGCTAATAAGATCTTCAGCTTCAGCTTGTTTCGACATATGGTCCTGCGTCACGTGGGGAAGAAAGGCTTATCTTCTCTTGTGGCGCTTGGTACAGGCTGAAATCACAATAGATTTGTAGTTTTCATCTATCTTTAAATGAAGGGAGATGTAGTCCAAAATGGGACTTACTTTTTGTTTAGAGGAGGGCTACTGTGTAACGACGAGCAAGTTTACAAGTTTATCATAAAGAGCTCGATAAGGGCCTCTTTCCCTGTGCGCTGTCGGATTATCCTGGAGTGGGTTCGCTTGGGTGTGGTCGAAACGACAACGTCACTCAGGTGGGTTTCCCGCCTGTTTTCAGTTCAAAGCGGGACTGTGAGGATCGTAATTTATACTGGAATTGTCCCATCTGAATCCCTGGGTCTTTTGCTCCTCATTTCAGATGACCACTCTGTCTCAGGTCTGGCTGCTTTTGGCATCAGGTGCTTGGATGGTGTCTCTGTACCTCCAGGACGCATATTGACACGTCCCGATTCGTCAGGGGTTCAGGGTCTGGCTGGTTTTGTTGTGGGGCGACAAGCTTACCGCTTTCATTGCCTTTCATTCAGTTTGAATCTTGCACCTTGCGTGTTCACACGCCTCTACCGGGTCGTGGTGACCCGTTTGCGTCTGTTAGAGGTTCGGGTTCTGGCTTACCTCGACGACTGGCGGGTCTGGGCTTCCAGCCAGTCTGCTCACCAGGTTCGGGTTCTTGGTGAACTGGAGGAAGTCCCATTTGGTTCACCTCTCAGGTTCGGACTTTGCTGGGTCTTGTGTGGGACTCTCAGACCGCTTCCTTGTCTCTCCATCCTGCGGCGTTGTTGCGGCTGTGGTTCCGACTTCGGCTGTTTTTGGAGGGCACCCGAGTCACATGTTGGTTGCTCAAGCGGCTGTGCGGGAGTCTGAACTTCGCCGTGCTGGTCTATTTGTCGGGTCGGATCTGGCTTCAGCGACTGTTCTGGTTTCTTCAGGGACGTCCCTTCTGCCTCTCGTAATTGCTGGGATCGACCCTCGGGGCTTTATGTCGGCTGCTGCTTCGCCGGCATCCTCTTATGGATTTTTCGCTTCGGAGGATTCGTGTCGCCCGCGTATCGATGATCCGGCTCCATTCAGACTGTTCCCCAGTGGTTCACTGCCTGAACCGAGGGGGTTCAATGCGGTCTTTGGCTCTTTGGGGCTGATCACTTCAGGTGACTTGTCTGCTGAGTTCTCAGGGTTTGGCTATCCTGGCGGTTCACGTCCGGGGGTTTCCAACGTCCTGAGGACGACCAATGCCGACTCATTCAGTTGGCTCTGCCAGACGTTCGGGCGCCCGGATCTCTTCGCGTCGGCCTGGTTGAGGCATCTTCCAGTATATGTGGAAGATGCCTTCCCCAACTGCGAGGCTGTCGGGATCGACGCCGTTCGGCAGGACTAGTTGAGGTGGGGGTTCCTGTACCTTTTTCCACCAGTTCAGCTGTTGCTCCAGATCTTGGTTCACTTGGAGACTTACCAGGGGCAAGTAGTCCTCTTGGCCCCATGGTGGCTGGCCTGGCCGTGGTTTCAGACGCTACTGGCCCGGTGTACGAACCCAGGAGGTTTTTCCGCGGCTCCACTTCTTTCAACAGATCGGCCCGGTCCTTTACGAGACTGGTTTGCTCTTCTTGAGTTTTCGCGTTTGGTATTTTTGAATCAGGTTTATCACCATCTATATGGTGATCAGGTGGCTTCCTTGATGGTATCCCATCTGCGAGCTTCATCTTGGCAGCAGTATGAAGTTTCCTGGCGGTCCTTCCGTTTCTTCTTGACCCTTCGTCGTTATACTTCTCTTTCGGTTCGGGTGGTGTTGTCCTTTCTCTCGTGGTTGTTCCAGGACCGTCATCTTATGCCAAATACTGTCACCTCTTATCGTGCGGCATTGCCGAAGCTGCTGCAGCTTTCGAGATAGAAGTTACTTCTGCACCATTTTGCAGGCTTTTGCATTGTTTCACCTCGGGCCTACTCATGCGCCGCCTGACCTGTCCTTGTCTTTGGACAGAGTGCTCTTCTATCTTTCTTCTCGGTTTGTTGTGGCCCCTTCAGTTCAGGATTTTTTTACTAAAGCTCTTTTCTTGTTGGCGTTGGCCTCTGAGGGTCGGGTTTCGGAGCTTCATGTTCTGCTCCAGCGCAGAGGTTTCTTCTCTTTAGCTCATGATGATAGTTTTGTTTGTCTGCAGCCATCTCCTTCTTTTCTGGTGAAGAATGAGACTGCTACATTCCGGAGGGTCCTTGGGTTGTTGAAGCTTGGTTTGTCAGAGAGGGCTGCATCATGTGTTGTGTCCGGTTGTGGTCCTCCCCCTGTTATTTGTGCATCATGGCTTCTGTGTTCGGGGATGCGCTTCGTGTTGATCCGGTTTCCCTTCTTCTCCTGTTCGCGGGTATGGGTCTTTCAGGGATTTCGCAGGGTTATTAAGTCTAGCCAGCCTGCGGTCTATCCCGGTGCCCATGATGTTCATAAGTTTGCTGCTCTTGCTGCCATCTTTGGGAATATGTCTTCGGCTGACATTCAGGCCCGGGGTTTTGGCAGTCGAATAGAGTCCTGGCTGCATGCTATCTTGTGAATGTTCCAGGAGCCTAGTCGGGTTTGTGATGCTTTGGGTCAGTGGTTGCAGCCAATTGTCTCAACTTCGGGTTGAGATGTGAGCATCGACCGCCTCCCAGGTGAGTTCCCCTTTCTTTTTCATCTCTGATGAAGTAGCTCCAGGGAGCCGTAGGGGTTTCCCCAGAAAACCAGTGTTGAATGTAATGAAGCGCCATTTTCTGGACGAGTCCCGAGGGCTCCCCAGCCAACCCATCCTCTTAAAAAGAACGTCACTTTTGGCTCGTATGCGCGATATGGCCAAATTTGGACGTAATTTTAAATGAAATCGACTCACAAAAGTGACGTTCTGTTCCGTTTTCTATTTGAGTCATCCGGCGTACGCGCAGAGGTTATGAGGTTAAATCCCACAGACTCAGACACATATTAACACATATCTCTCAGGCAGCTATCCAAACTCTCTACTCCTTTCACCAATCAGCCCGGCAGATGTTGTGTCCATCATACACTCTCTAAAAACAAAGGCAGGGAACACCAGTGAAATTCCGTCCATTGTATACAAGAGAGCCTCCCATGCCCTTGCCCCACCCATAGCCCTACTGTTCAACAAATCTATAGAGTGTCACACCTTCCCTGATATCCTCAAAAAAGCAAGAGTAACGCCAGTCCATAAAGGAGGCAATCCGGCGGACATAAACAATTATAGACCAATATCAAATCTACCCATTCTATCAAAAATATTTGAAAAAATTATTTACAAACAGCTCTATTCCTACCTCGTAAAATTCGACATACTCAGCCCCTGCCAGTTTGGCTTCAGGTCCCAAAAGAACACCAACGATGCAATCATTAGTCTCCTTGACGTAATCTACTCAGCACTTGACAAAAATGAGTTTCCGATTGGACTCTTCATTGACCTAAGAAAAGCCTTTGATACTGTTAATCACAACTACCTCTTACTTAAACTCCAGCATTATGGAATCCGAGGCCTTGCCCTTGACTACATCCGATCCTATCTTAGTGACAGACACCAATATGTAACTATCAATGAAACAACTTCTTCCACTCTACCAATTACCGTTGGAGTGCCACAGGGCAGTATCTTAGGACCTCTTCTATTTCTAATATATAAACGATCTGCCTAATGTCTCTAATATTCTCAAACCTATATTGTTTGCTGACGATACTACTCTTATCTATTCAGACCTCAACCCACATACACTAAATAATGTTGTGAATAATGAATTAAAAAAAGTCCACTTATGGATGTCAACTAACAAACTAACATTAAACATCGAAAAGACTTACTACATCTTATTTGGAAGCAAATCATCAAATGCAATTCAGCTACAGATAGACAACATTAACATCAGTAATAAAAATGATGGCAACTTTTGGCCTATTCCTAGACAAGAGACTCAACTTCAGCACCCACATTCAACACATAACTAAGAAAGTCTCTAAGACAGTTGGTATACTCTCCAAAATCAGATATTATGTTCCTAACTCTGCTCTCCTCTCTCTCTATTATGCTCTAATCTACCCCTATCTTAATTATGGTATCTGTGCATGGGGGTCTACCACTGCAAACCACCTTAAGCCCATCATCACCCAGCAAAAATCTGCTATCAGAATAATAACTAACTCTGCTTTCAGACAACACTCAGCTCCCTTGTTTAAATCCCTAAACTTGCTAAATATTAACTCCCTCCACACATTCTCTTGTGTCAACTACATCTACAAAACCCTGTTCTTAAATGCAAACCATGCTCTGAAACTCTCTCTGGACAGATGTAATAGGACCCATTATCACCACACCAGAAATAAATATCTCTTTGATATCCCCAGGGTCAAACTTAATCTGTGTAAACACTCTATGCAAATTAAGGGACCTAGTCTATGGAACTCACTCCCTAGTGAATTGAAAAACTGTAAAACTTTTGCCTTATTTAAAAACAAAACCAAAAAGTACTTAATTTCATCTTCTTAGTTTCCTACACTGAGCTTTATTTTTTGCTCTGTATCTAGTGTTACCCAATCTCCTAATTCTTATGTATTTAACCCAAACAACCTTATCATTGTGTTCATTGCTGTCTTCCTTTATGTGCTAGCCATTTGCTGTATTGTGCCTACCAAATTTGTCAACTACCATTCAAGCTTTCATTGCAATCAATCTTAGCTACCTAAGTGCTTTATTATACTGTACCTACAATTTCTCTCATCTTTTTTTTTTCTTTTTTCTTTTCTTGCCATGTAACTGTTATCATTTCTTTTCTGTGGGGAGCCCCTACGGCTCCCTGGAGCTTATCGGGCTAATGTATGTTATGTTAGACCGGGACACTAGCTATGGAGTTCAGACCTACCAGGGACCAGCGCCAGAACCTGGCCCCTTCAGAGAGGTTTCAGGGAGCAATGGCCCTGGAAAACCCCATATGGTTGGGGGTTTTCCTTATCTGCCATCGACCGGGGTTAGGCACCCAGAAAGGTAGGCGTAACAAAACAAACCCCACATGGTAGAAAACTACAACAAACCGAACAGAGAGGTAGAAAAACTCCCTACAATCACAAGGAAAACAATCAAACAATCACTTTACTGCCGCGCCGGTTGTCCGCGCAGCCCTCCCCTCCCCGGGAGGGGGAGGGGGGGCCCCGGACCTCACCGCGCCGGCTGCCGTCAGTTCGTAAGCTAGTGTCAACCGGGATACACGCTTCTCTGGCCTCAATTCCTTGGCGGTGTTTGCCTCGTGTGGCGTTCTCTGCTGTTTTTGTGGTTTGCGGTGGCCAGGAGTATTTCATCAGTGCCGGGGCTGCATGCGTCTAGGGGTTCCCTTCCCTAGGCGCCCTGTGAGTACTGCCCTTGCGTGTCAGGGTTATCTTCTCTGGGGCGTTCGGGAACCGCTCCCGTAGGGGTTCTTGCTGCTCGGCATTTGCCTCGCCCTTGGGGCCAGCTGGGGCTTGGGGCCCTTGTTTGGCCTTGGGTAGGGAGTTGGTGTTGTGCTGGTTAGGGCGCCAAGGTGTTGCGCTGCCTGCCACCTACGCGGCGGCCGGTTCCTGTTGCCTCTGGGGACGGTGTACTTTTGCGGGGTTTTTCTTTTGTTTTTATTTTCTTGCCTGGTGGGGGTCTGCATAGTGTGGCTATAGTTCCACTAGTAGTGTTTGGCAGCCCTCTGCTAGGCCCCCGTGCTTGTACACGTCCCGGGGGTTTTCAGTATTAATCTTTACCCTTGTTTTCGGGTTTCTTAACCGGTTAGCAACACCTTGCCCGGGCTTCCCGTAGTTGCTAACCTACGGGCCCTGGAACCCCTGTCTGGGCTCGGGAGACCATTGCATGTGTCTTCCGGGTACCAACCCGTCTTGTACGGGATCGTTGGTTGCTGTGCCTTTGTCTCTAGGTGACAGTCGCCATTTACCTCCGTCATGCTGCCTGTTGGGTCCCTGACACCTTGACCCGGAGTCTTGCGAGAGAGTTTCTCTGCTTGTTCTCCAGTACTCCTGATGTTATTGCTATTCAGAGTACAGGCGGCATCCGTGTTGCAAGCTAGGTTAGGTTGCTGCAACATGCTAGGTTGGTTTCCCACTCGGATGCCCCGAGGCCGCCCCGTTTTGGTTCGGTGCTGTTCGCCCTCCTCCCTCCCTGTTCCCGGTTCCGGACTGTCTGCGGGTTCGGGGTCGGGGCGGGGTTTAGTTGGGGCAGAGGCTCGGGCGGTTTTCGGGGGCTGCCCCATTCGGGTTGGGGGACGGAGGTTTTAGAGCCTGTTCCTCCAGCCAAGGCTTCTGGGGCTTACCAGCGGCCCGTTTCTTGCTGCCTTTCCATGGACTCTTTCTTTTCTTTAAGGGCGGAGGGCTTGGAGGACGGCTCTGCCCCGGGGCCTCTGTTGCTGGTTCCCGGGGCTGTGGGGGATGCCTGCTAGCAGTTCTGGGGCGGTTTGCCCCTGCCGGGGTTTTTCTGCTTTTGGGCGGAGTTTTTTAGCCCATCCAGTCTGCTTGCTTCCCACTTTTGCTGGCGTGTTTTGTCTCTTAGCGTCCAGCACAGCCCTGCTGGCGGCCATTTTCGTCTGCCTGTTTCCCGGCGTGGCCACCAGGGCGGCGTTGCGGTTTGTTTACATACGCCTGGGTGTGCGAGCGAGCGTCTGGGTGAGTTTTTCCCCTTCTGTGGGGAGCCCCTACGGCTCCCTGGAGCTTATCGGGCTAATGTATGTTATGTTAGACCGGGACACTAGCTATGGAGTTCAGACCTACCAGGGACCAGCGCCAGAACCTGGCCCCTTCAGAGAGGTTTCAGGGAGCAATGGCCCTGGAAAACCCCATATGGTTGGGGGTTTTCCTTATCTGCCATCGACCGGGGTTAGGCACCCAGAAAGGTAGGCGTAACAAAACAAACCCCACATGGTAGAAAACTACAACAAACCGAACAGAGAGGTAGAAAAACTCCCTACAATCACAAGGAAAACAATCAAACAATCACTTTACTGCCGCGCCGGTTGTCCGCGCAGCCCTCCCCTCCCCGGGAGGGGGAGGGGGGGGCCCCGGACCTCACCGCGCCGGCTGCCGTCAGTTCGTAAGCTAGTGTCAACCGGGATACACGCTTCTCTGGCCTCAATTCCTTGGCGGTGTTTGCCTCGTGTGGCGTTCTCTGCTGTTTTTGTGGTTTGCGGTGGCCAGGAGTATTTCATCAGTGCCGGGGCTGCATGAGTCTAGGGGTTCCCTTCCCTAGGCGCCCTGTGAGTACTGCCCTTGCGTGTCAGGGTTATCTTCTCTGGGGCGTTCGGGAACCGCTCCCGTAGGGGTTCTTGCTGCTCGGCATTTGCCTCGCCCTTGGGGCCAGCTGGGGCTTGGGGCCTTGTTTGGCCTTGGGTAGGGAGTTGGTGTTGTGCTGGTTAGGGCGCCAAGGTGTTGCACTGCCTGCCACCTACGCGGCGGCCGGTTCCTGTTGCCTCTGGGGACGGTGTACTTTTGCGGGGTTTTTCTTTTGTTTTATTTTCTTGCCTGGTGGGGGTCTGCATAGTGTGGCTATAGTTCCACTAGTAGTGTTTGGCAGCCCTCTGCTAGGCCCCCGTGCTTGTACACGTCCCGGGGTTTTCAGTATTAATCTTTACCCTTGTTTTCGGGTTTCTTAACCGGTTAGCAACACCTTGCCCGGGCTTCCCGTAGTTGCTAACCTACGGGCCCTGGAAACCCTGTCTGGGCTCGGGAGACCATTGCATGTGTCTTCCGGGTACCAACCCGTCTTGTACGGGATCGTTGGTTGCTGTGCCTTTGTCTCTAGGTGACAGTCGCCATTTACCTCCGTCATGCTGCCTGTTGGGTCCCTGACACCTTGACCCGGAGTCTTGCGAGAGAGTTTCTCTGCTTGTTCTCCAGTACTCCTGATGTTATTGCTATTCAGAGTACAGGCGGCATCCGTGTTGCAAGCTAGGTTAGGTTGCTGCAACATGCTAGGTTGGTTTCCCACTCGGATGCCCGAGGCCGCCCCGTTTTGGTTCGGTGCTGTTCGCCCTCCTCCCTCCCTGTTCCCGGTTCCGGACTGTCTGCGGGTTTCGGGGTCGGGGCGGGGTTTAGTTGGGGCAGAGGCTCGGGCGGTTTTCGGGGGCTGCCCCATTCGGGTTGGGGGACGGAGGTTTTAGAGCCTGTTCCTCCAGCCAAGGCTTCTGGGGCTTACCAGCGGCCCGTTTCTTGCTGCCTTTCCCATGGACTCTTTCTTTCTTTAAGGGCGGAGGGCTTGGAGGACGGCTCTGCCCCGGGGCCTCTGTTGCTGGTTCCGGGGCTGTGGGGGATGCCTGCTAGCAGTTCTGGGGCGGTTTGCCCCTGCCGGGGTTTTTCTGCTTTTGGGCGGAGTTTTTAGCCCATCCAGTCTGCTTGCTTCCCACTTTTGCTGGCGTGTTTTGTCTCTTAGCGTCCAGCACAGCCCCTGCTGGCGGCCATTTTCGTCTGCCTGTTTCCCGGCGTGGCCACCAGGGCGGCGTTGCGGTTTGTTTACATACGCCTGGGTGTGCGAGAGCGAGCGTCTGGGGTGAGTTTTTCACCTTTTTTCAGGGGGTTTTCTTCTCCTGTTGTCGTTTTTTTTTTTTGCTTTTCTGGTTTTTTCTGCCCGTTATTGTTCCTTTGGGTGTTTATTTCCACCGGGCTTCTGGGCCCATGGGTTTGGGCTCAGTGTTTCTGGCTGTTAGGCTTGCTCCCACACCTTGTCCCTCGGTTTTCGGTCTGTTCTGACTGTTTCCCAGAGGGTTCTGTAGGGGGGCTGCGCTTGCCTTTTGTGGTGTTCTCCGCCGGCAATTGTGGTGGTTTGGCTTCCCCCTGGTTCGATTCTGGGTTCCTTTGGGTTCTTTGGTTTCGTTCCAGAGGTTTCTTCCTCTTGGGCCCCCTTTTTGTGGGTTCAGGGGGCTTTGTTTCCTCATGTGACCTGGTTCTGCCTTCTGGGGTTCCGGGGTCTTCCTGGCTTGCAGACTGCTCTTTTTGGGTCTAGGCACATGTTGTTGTGCTGGGCCTTTGGGGTTTTGCTGTCGAGGTGGGCCTTTTGATGCAGTTTAGTGCCTTCTTTGCCTAGCCGGTGTGGTGCTCTGCCCACTGGTCGGCAACTTGTACTTTACATTTACATTGTATGTACTCGCCTCGTTGTGCTTGCGGGGGTTGAGCTTTAGCTCTTTGGTCCCACCTCTCAACCGTCGTTCGACAGGTGTACAGGTTCCTGAGCCTGTTGGGCTCTATCATCCCTACACTATAAACTGTGTAGGGAGTCAGCCTCCGCCACATTGCTTCCTAATGCCTGGGTGTATGCTTGTGCATGTGTACGCTGTGTGTGTGTGTGCATGCATGTGTATACATGTCATATTGTTTGTGTATATGTATATGCATAATGTGTATGTGTACTTTATTTATATTTTTTTTTTTTTTTTCTCTGTTGGCGGGGTGCTGGGGGAGCAGCTTGCTCTATTGCCTCTCGCATGGTCCTGCTGTTGGGCGCTTTGCGTCGTCTTCCGGCCTCTGGTGGCATCGGTGACGGCTTCTCCCCCTTTGGGGGGTTCAGAGCTGGGGGGGGGGGCTTCTTCCCCTGCGTTTCGTCGTGTCATCTTCGTGGGTACGTTGGACGTGGTCGGTCCGTCCCTTCCTTCTGGGGTCCGGCTTCTGTTGGGGGCCGGGTGCCTGGATGGTGGCCCTGGACCTCCAGGTCACCTCTTGGCGCGTTCCTCCCAGGTTTTTCTGGGTCTGGCACGGTTGGTGGTGGGGCTTCCGGCTGGCTGCTTTTGTTGCCTGCCCTATTTTGTGCTGAGCACTTTGAAATTTTTGCATCTTTCCCGGATCTTGGTTCCCTGTCTGTCTGAGATTCGGTGTATGGCCTACCTCGACGTCTGGCTGGTGTGGGCTCCCAGTCAGTCCGCATGTCTGCTCGCCAGGGGTGTGGTTCCTTCCAGATCGCCGGGTTTGGTGTCCTGGTGATCGGGAGGTTTTTCCATATGTTTCCATCCCGGGTTCGGGCCTGGTCCTTGTTTAGGGCTATTGGGCCACTCATTCTTCCCTCCAGACGTGTTCCTGCAGCTGTGGTCCCGCCTTCGGCGGTGCATGAGACGGTCTCGGGTTGCTCAGCGGTTGCTTGAGCGGTTGTGCGGGAGTCTGAACTTCGCCGTGCTAGTCTACCCGCCGGGTCGGGTTTGGCTGCGGCGTCTGTTTTGGTTCCTTCGGGGATTTCCTTTCCGCCTCTCTCGCGATCGTTGGGTTCTCCCTCCGGGGGTCTTTTGTCGGTTGCTGCGTCACCGGCTTCCTCTTCGGGGTTTTTCAGGGCGGTGCCTTGGCACCTTCCCGAGCCCTCGCTCGTTGTGTTCACGGACGCGTCGTCTCTTGGCTGGGGCTTTGTGACCAGTGCTCACCAGGCAGGCCAGGGACGGGGTTCGTCCTTCCATCGGGCTCACAGCACGGTTCGGGAGTTCGCAGCTGTCTGGTTCGCGCTTCGGAGGATTCGGGTCGCTCGGGGATCGCCCTTTACCTCCGTTTGGACTGTACTCCAGTGGTTCCTTGCCTGAACGCGGGGGTTCTCTTCAGTCCTTAGCTCTTGGGATTGGTCCCTGCGAGTGGCTCGTCTGCTGGATTCCCGGGGTTGGCTCTCCGTGTGGTTCACGTCCGGGGAGTGTCCAACGTTCTGGCGGACGGTCTGTCTCGCTCCCCTCTCCACGGGGTGGACGGTCGACGACGACTCGTTCGTTGGATCTGCCAGACTTACGGTCTCCCAGATGTGGACCTCTTCGCGTCGGTGTGGTCTCGGCGTCCCGATGTGACGCCTTCCCGACTGCGCAGCGTTCGCGGTGGATGCCTTTCGGCGGGACTGGTTAAAGGGGGTTCCCTGTACCTCTTCCCTCCGGTCCAGCTGTTGCTTCGGGTTTGGTTCGTTTGGAGACATTCCCAGGGAGAGTACTCCTTGTGGCCCATTGGTGGCCGGCCGGCTTTGGTTTCCGTGCTGTTGACTCGGTGCCCGAACCCGGNGAAAACTGGGAAACCTTCTGGAAAGCAAAACCACATCAGATCTCATAGGAGTCACCGGGGATGGGGGGGGGTGGCGATGGAGCTAAACCTTCATAAAGGGGGAAATGGGACTGACCGCCAACCCACCTATGCAGCCCCCCTATCACCTATATGTCATCCTGAGATGTTGGGTGAAACTTGGCCCAAGCATCTGGCCTCCAACCTTCAATAGAGAGCAGACATTCTATTTTATAATATAAATTTATACAGGAAAAAGTGAAGCTTTGAGATGTAGATGATAAGGGAGGCAAGAGATTGCACTAAAGGGCATCCTGTAATGCCTTCCTGTGATAAGTTAGCGTGAAAAACAGTGCCCCGTGTGTGCCAATGTTAGTACTGTAGTGACTGGATAGGTCAGGCTGGCTCGTACAATACCCAGACAGGTCAGACTGTCTCATACAGTACCCAGGACAGGTCAGTCTGCCTCATACATACCCAGGACAGGTCAGTCTGCCTCATACAGTACCCAGGACAGGTCAGTCTGCCTCATACAGTACCAGGACAGGTCAGACTGCCTCATACAGTACCCAGGACAGGTCAGACTGCCTCATACAGTACCCACAACAGTCAGACTGCCTCATACGGTACCCAGGACAGGTCAGACTGCCTCATACAGTACCCAGGACAGACTGCTCATACGGTAACCAGAACAGGTCAGACTGCCTCGTACAGTACCCAGGACAGGTCAGACGGCCTTGTACTTTACCCAGGAAAGGCTGGATAAGATGAAACTCAGAAAATGCCCTGCGATAATCAGTGTTAAGTGGCCTGTAATTGGCAGTGGTTACCTATAATTGTGAATGGGCAACCTGTATACAGGAATGGGCAGCCTGCAGTTGATGATGGGTGGCCTGTAACTAGCAACGTACAGGATGTAAGTTGTGCTGAAATGCCTGTATACTATGATGGGCAGCCTACATGTGTGGTGGTTGGCCTACTAATGATGGTCAGCCTGCACATGATGATGGTCAGCCTGCACGGGATGATGGTCAGCCTGCACGGGATGATGGTCAGCCTGCACGGGATGATGGTCAGCCTGCACACGGTGGTGGGCTTGCCAGTGATGGGCAGCCTGCACGGGATGATGGTCAGCCTATACACGGTGGTGGGCTTGCCAGTGATGGTCAGCCTGCACGTACTGAAGGGAGACACTGGCATTTGTACCTGGGAGTTGTACTGTTGTTTGGTATGGCCGGAGCTGACCAGCCAACCACTGATGTTGACAACCTCTCCTCAGGAAGGATGAACCCCGGAGGTAATCACTTCAAAACCACTGTGTAA
>WNGS01009684.1:0-11566 GCA_020271785.1 Procambarus virginalis | reverse complement strand
CTCCCGGGTACGTCCCCTTTTTCTTCTCTTGGGTAATTAGCTCCAGGGAGACGTAGGGCTCCCATCAGAAAACCAGCGTTGAATGTAATGAAACGCCATTTTCTGGGTGAGCCCCGGAGGTCCTGGCTACCCTTGGGCTACCCGTCGTCCAGTCCGCTCGAGGGCGGTGTCGGCGGATTTTTCGCGTTGGTTGAAGCCTAGTTTCCGAACTGATGGCAGCGGCGCGGTGAGGTCCGGGGCCCCCCTCCCCCTCCTCGGGGGGGGAGGGCTGCGTCGGACACGGGCGGCAGTAAAGTGATGTGTTTGTTGGTTTTCCTTGTGATTGTAGGGATATTTCTACCTCTGTTCGGTTTGTTGTTAGTTTTTACCTGTGGGGGTTTGTTTGTTAGCTACCCTTTCTGGTTGCCTGACCTGGAAGGGAGATAAGGAAAACTCCAACCAAGGGGGTTTTCCAGGGCCATTGCTCCCTGAAACCTCTGAAGGGGCCCAGGTTCTGGCGCTGGTCCCTGGTAGGTCTGAACTCCTAGCTATGTCCCGGTCTAAATAACATACATTAGCCCGATAAGCTCCAGGGAGCCGTGGGGCTCCCCAGAAAATGGCGTTTCATTACATTCAACGCTGGGTTTTTTGGGGCAACACGTGCAGAAAACACAAATGCAAACAAGCCTGAATGGTCCCCAGGACTAGATACAACTGAAAACTCACACCGCCAGAAGTGACTCGAACCCATACTGCTCAGGAGCAACGCAACTGGTATGTACAGGGACGCCTTAATCCGCTTGACCATCACGACGCGGACATAAGGAAGTGATAGCCGGAGGCTATATGAACCACTTCCCCGCCGGCACTGCCGGATGGTAAATCTTGGGCATAGCATTTTATCAAATCACCTCATTTTTTGGGGGTTTACAATACACGTGAGGAACAGCAAATGCAAACAAGCCTGAATGGTCCCCAGGACTAGATACAACTGAAACTCACACCCCAGAAGTGACTCGAACCCATATCTGCGAGGAGCACGCAACTGGTATGGTACAGGGACAGCCTTAATCCGCTTGACCATCACGACCGGACATAAGGAAGTGATAGCCGGAGCTATATGAACAGCTTCCCGCCGGCACTCGGATGGTAATCTTGGGCATAGCATTTTATCAAATCACCTCATTTTTTGGGGCAACACGTGAGGGAACACAATGCAACAAGCCTGAATGGTCCCCAGGACTAGATACAACTGAAAACTCTACACCCCAGAAGTGACACTCGAACCCATATACTGCCAGGAGCAACGCAACTGTATGTACAGGGACGCCTTAATCCGGCTACTGACCATCCACGAGCCTGGACATAAGGAAGTGATAGCCGGAGCTATTTGAACCACTTTTGTGTATTTTGTGCATTTGTGTTCCTCACGGTGTTGCCTGCGCCAAAAAATGAGGTGATTTGATAAATGGCTATGCCCAAGATTACCATCCGAGTGCCGGCGGGGGAGAGTGTGGTTCATATAGCTCCGGCTATCACCTTCCTTATGTCCGGGTCGTGATGGTGCAAGCGGATTAAGGCGTCCCTGTACATACCAGTTGCGTTGCTCCTGGCAGTATGGGTTCGAGTCACTTCTGGGGTGTGAGTTTTCAGTTGTATCTAGTCCTGGGGACCATTCAGGCTTGTTTGCATTTGTGTTCCTCACGTGTTGCCCCAAAAAATGAGGTGATTTGATAAAATGCTATGCCCAAGATTACCATCCGAGTGCCGGCGGGGAAGTGGTTCATATAGCTCCGGCTATCACTTCCTTATGTCCGGTCGTGATGGTCAAGCGGATTAAGGCGTCCCTGTACATACCAGTTGCGTTGCTCCTGGCAGTATGGGTTCGAGTCACTTCTGGGTGTGAGTTTTCAGATATATATATATATATATATATATATATATATATATATATATATCTATATATATATATATATATTAGTATATTTTGGTAGCAGTCTTTCCTGTAGACATATATTGGTGTCTTGTAGACACCAATATGTAACCATCAATGATACAACTTCTTCCACTCTACCAATTACCGTTGGAGTGCCACAGGGCAGTATCTTAGGACCTCTTCTATTTCTTATATATATAAACGTTCTGCCTAATGTCTCTAATATTCTCAAACCTATATTGTTTGCTGACGATACTACTCTTATCTATTCAGACCTCAACCCACATACACTAAATAATGTTGTGAATAATGAATTAAGAAAAGTCCACTTATGGATGTCAACTAACAATCTAACATTAAACATCGAAAAGACTTACTACATCTTATTTGGAAGCAAATCATCAAATGCAATTCAGCTACAGATAGACAACATTAACATCAGTAATAAAAATGATGGCAAGTTTCTTGGCCTATTCCTAGACAAGAGACTCAACTTCAGCACCCACATTCAACACATAACTAAGAAAGTCTCTAAGACAGTTGGTATACTCTCCAAAATCAGATATTATGTTCCTAACTCTGCTCTCCTCTCTATTATGCACTAATCTACCCCTATCTTAATTTTGGTATCTGTGCATGGGGGTCTACCACTGCAAACCACCTTAAGCCCATCATCACCCAGCAAAAATCTGCTATCAGACTAATAACTAACTCTGCTTTCAGACAACACTCAGCTCCCTTGTTTAAATCCCTAAACTTGCTAAATATTAACTCCCTCCACACATTCTCTTGTGTCAACTACATTTACAAAACCCTGTTCTTAAATGCAAACCAAGCTCTGAAACTCTCCCTGGATGGATGTAATAGGACCCATTATCACCACACCAGAAATAAATATCTCTTTGATATCCCCAGGGTTAAACTTAATCTGTGTAAACACTCTATGCAAATTAAGGGACCTAGTCTATGGAACTCACTCCCTAGTGAATTGAAAAACTGTAAAACTTTTGCCTTATTCAAAAGCAAAACCAAAAAGTACTTAATTTCATCTTCTTAGTCCTACACTGAGCTTTATTTTTGCTCTGTACCTAGTGTTACCCAATCTCCTAATTCTTATGTATTTAACCCAAACAACCCTATCATTGTATTCATTGCTGTCTTCCTTTATGTGCTAGCCATTTGCTGTATTGTGCCTACCAATTTTTGTCAACTACCATTCAAGCTTTCATTGCAATCAATCTTAGCTACCTAAGTGCTTTATTATACTGTACCTACAATTTTCTCTCATCTTTTTTTTTCCTTCTTCTTGCCATGTAACTGTTATCATTTCTTTATTATAAATTATGCTAGTATTTACCTATTTAAAATTTTCTTAGATTAAGGACCTGCCCGAAACGCTGCGCGTACAAGATTGTAATTACCATATTATATATTCTCGCATTCCCAATGTACCTTCTTGTATATGAATAAATAAATAAATAAGTAAATATTATTAAATATGACCGAAAGGGTGGGATTGATGATTCTGGCACGAATTTTCTCAGTGTTTCTTGTGTTTCTTCTCACTGTTGATGGTGGTTGAAGGGTCAATTCTCCAAAATTCATTTTTATTTCTGGTCTGGCGCGGCGCTTGAACGCGTTTCGTGGTGACTTACAGTATTGCATTTTCAAGGACTTTTGGTATGCACACACACAGCTATAACCTGCAAACCTGCATAGTAAGAACTCTGTTTAGTGTTTGTAGGTTATGGTTGTGTGTGTGTGGACTGGAAGTCTTTGAAAATGTAATAAGTTGTTGCGAGGCGCGTTCAAGCGTCTTTGTTCAAATCCTTTGTGTGGGTTTCTGTTAGGGCTGCAAACACTGCATTTGCCTCATGAAGGAGACTATCTATAAAGTGAACTTTGTTGGATTTGCGTGTTTTTATACCCTGGATGTTGACAAATATAAATGATGTTATCGTGTTAGTGGAAGTGCCGGATGCCTTACTTGGTGTTAATATCTGAGGCTCTGGTAATTACCTAAGTGTAGTTACAGGATGAGAGCTACGCTCGTGGTGTCCCATCTTCCCAGCACTCTTTGTCATATAACGCTTTGAAACTACTGACGGTCTTGGCCTCCACCACCTTCTCCCCTAACTTGTTCCAACCGTCTACCACTCTGTTTGCGAAAGTGAATTTTCTTATATTTCTTCGGCATCTGTGTTTAGCTAGTTTATATCTATGACCTCTTGTTCTTAAAGTTCCAGGTCTCAGGAAATCTTCCCTATCAATTTTATCAATTCCTGTTACTATTTTGTATGTAGTGATCATATCACCTCTTTTTCTTCTGTCTTCTAGTTTTGGCATATTTAATGCCTCTAACCTCTCCTCGTAGCTCTTGCCCTTCAGTTCTGGGAGCCACTTAGTAGCATGTCTTTGCACCTTTTCCAGTTTGTTGATGTGCTTCTTAAGATATGGGCACCACACAACCGCTGCATATTCTAGCTTTGACCTAACAAAAGTCGTGAACAATTTCTTTAGTATATCGCCATCCATGTATTTAAAAGCAATTCTGAAGTTAGAAAGCGTGGCATAGGCTCCTCGCACAATATTCTTTATGTGGTCCTCAGGTGACAGTTTTCTATCTAGAACCACCCTTAGATCTCTTTCTTTATCAGAATTCTTTAAAGATTTCTCACATAATATATAGGTTGTGTGGGGTCTATGTTCTCCTATTCCACATTCCATAACATGGCATTTATTTACATTAAATTCCATTTGCCAAGTGGTGCTCCATGTACTTATTTTGTCCAGGTCTTCTTGAAGGGCATGACAATCATCTAAGTTTCTTATCCTTCCTATTATCTTAGCATCATCAGCAAACATGTTCATATAATTCTGTATACCAACTGGTAGATCATTTATGTAGACAATAAACATCACTGGTGCAAGAACTGAAGCCTGTGGTACTCCACTTGTGACATTTCTCCAGTCCGATACATTGCCTCTGATCACTGCCCTCATTTTTCTATCAGAAAATTTTTCATCCATGTTAGAAGCTTACCTGTCACCCCTCCAATATTTTCCAGTTTCTAGAACAACCTCTTATGTGGACCTCTATCGAAAGGCGTTTTTAGGTCCAGATAGATGCAGTCAACCCAACCATCTCTTTCCTGCAATAAGGTAAGGAGGCCACTGTGTTTGCGTCCTCTCTAGCATTTGAATTCACAGCTTTTGGTACATTTACCTGTATTGAGGAGGTTTCTGCACTTTCTAGGGTGATCGTACTTACATGTTCCATTTGTTCTTCCCGATATCCCATGTTTACAGGTTGCCCATTTATAATACCAACAGATTTTGGGGCCTTGTTTTGTTTGTGTCCCTTTGCCAGGGATCGCACTCTGCTGCGGCGTCCCTGACACTGCTCTGCTCTGGGGCCTGTGACACCCCGCTCTGCTCCGGTGCCATCGACACCGTGCTCTGCTCCGGCGCCATTAACACCGTGCTTTGCTCCGGCACCATTGACACCGTGCTTTGCCCAGGAGTCCCCGACTCCGCGCTTTGCCCAGGCATCCCCGACTCCGCGCTCTGCTCAGGCGTCCTCGACTCCCCGCTCTGCTCAGGCGTCCCGACTCCCCGCTCTGCTCAGGCGTCCCCGACTCCCCGCTCTGCTCAGGCGTCCCCGACTCCTCGCTCTGCTCAGGCGTCCCCGACTCCCCGCTCTGCTCAGGTGTCCCCGACTCCCCGCTCTGCTGAGGCGTCCCCGACTCCCCGCTCTGCTCAGGCGTCCCCGACTCCCCGCTCTGCTCAGGCGCTGCTGCCACCGAGCTCTGTGCTGCATCTGGTTGTATCTTGGTGTCATGTACAGTTTGTTTGAAGACATTAGAAATTGCTATGCAGGCATTTATTAGTGACCCTTGGGTCATCCAAGAGCTTAGGGTTCTTCCCATCGTGGTAGGCCAGTGGTGCCAGATTCAGCTTCGGTGCACTGTCTGTGTCTGTTCGGCGTGGTATTCATCCTGTGCGTTGCCTTGGTGCTTGTAAGGTGCGTCAGCCCTTTCGCTGTTCATCCTATTGACTGGGTGGGGAAGGGGAAAGGTTCGCTCTGTTTGTTCATGCCTGGTCCCACGATTTGTGGGAGTTTTGGGTCGTTTCGTGCGGACTGTGGTGGCGCTGGGTGGCCCCTTCTTCTTCGGGGGGTTCAGGGCTAGCGGGGCAGGCCTCTTCTCCTGCGCTCTGTCAGGTCATCTTGGAGTGAGTTCGCTGGGGCGTGGTCGAATCGAGCTCGTCCCTCAGGTGGGTTTCTCGCCTGTTTCCGGTCCCAAAGTGGGTTTGCGTGGACTTAGTTTCATTCTGGTCTTGTCCCATCTGAGCCCGTGGTTTTATTGCTCTTCCTTTCAGATGACTACTCTCTCCCAGGTCAATTTTGTTGGAGCCGGAAGCTTGGATAGTGTCCTGAACCTCAAGGACGTGTATTGGCATGTTCTGATTCATCCGAGGTTCAGGGACTGGCTCAGTTTGTTGTGGGGCGTCGGAGTTACCGCTTTCATTGCCTTCGTTCGGTTTTAATCTGGCTCCTCGTGTTATCACACGCCTTACTCGGGTCATGGTGGCCCAATGCATCTGTCAGGTCTTCGGGTTCTGGCCTACCTCGACGACTGGCTGGTGTGGGCTCCCAACTAGTCCGTGTGTCTGTTTGCAGACACACGGATATTCGACGGCTGTTCTGCTTCCTTCAGGGATGCCCTTCTGTCTCCTCGCGACCACTGGGTTCAGACCACAGGGGTTTTGCGTCGGTTCCTGCATCGCCAGTTTTCTCTCAGGTTTTTCGGGGTTCAGTGCCTTGATGCCTTCCAGAGTCCATCATTCGATGTGTTCACGGACGCATCGTCTCTTGGCTGGGGATTTGTGACCAGTGCTCACCAGGCCGGCCAGGGAGGTGGGTCCGCTCTTCCGTTGGGCTCACAGCATAGTGCAGGAATTTGCGTTGGTGTGGATGTCGTTCCGGAGGATTCAGATTACTCGCAGATCGACGATCCGGCTGCATTCGGAGTGATCCCCGGTTCAGCTGTTGCTCTAGGTCCTGGGCTTGCTTGGAGACTAACCAGTGGAGAGTTGTCCTTTTCGGCTCTTTGGTGGCCGGCCCAGCCTGGTTTCAGGCACTGCTTGTTCGGTGTCTGAACCCAGGGTCTCCTGTGGCGCCACCTCTTTCAGCAGATAGATCCAGCCCAGTATGAGGCTGGTTTTCTTCTCCTCGAGTCTTCCCATCTGAAGTTTCTGACTCGGAGCTCAGGTGGCTTGTATGGAACTCGGGTGGCTTCATTGTTGGTCTCCCTCCTGCGTGCCTCGTCTCGGCAACAGTAAAAAGTTCCTGGCAGTCCTTCCAGTTTTTCTATCACTGTGTAGGTGTACTTCGGTCTCTGATAGGGTTGTCTTGTCCTTCCTTTCGTGATTGTTCCAGGACCATCATCTTATGCGAATACTGTCGCCTCGTATCGTGCGGCGCTGGCAGAGGTGCTGCAGCTTGCGTTCGGTATTGATGTTACTTTTCCTGTTGGCATTGGCCTCTGGGGGTCAGGTCGGAGATTTTCATGCTCTTTCGGGCACAGGGGTTTCTGCCCTTTGGTCGTGGTGGTAGGTTTGTTAGTCTGCAGCTGTGTCCTTCTCTTCTGGCGAAGAATGAGTCTGCTGCTTTCGGAGGGTCCTTGGTTGTTGTTGCTTGGTTGGTGAGGCTAGGGGTGCATCATGTGTTGTCTGGTTGCGGCTCTTCTCTGTTATTTGCGCGTCACGGCTTCGGTGGCCAGGGACGCACTTTGGGTTGACACGGTTTCCTCCTTCCCTGTTCACGGGCACGGGTCTCCAGGCGACGGCAGGGTTATCAGGTCCAGCAGCCTGTGGTCTATCCTCGTGCCCACGATGTTCGTAAGTTTACTGCTTTGGCTCCCGTCTTTGGCCAAACATATCTGGGCTGAAATTCTGGCACAGGGTTTTTGGAGGTCAACAGGGTCCTGGCCGCTAGCTACCATGTCAGTGTTCCTGGCCTCATAGGGCCTGCAATGCATTGGGTCGCAGTTACAGCCAGTTGTCTCTGCTTCGAGTTGAGAAGCGAGGACAGGTATGTCCCTGTATTCACGGGTATGCCCTGTTTTGAGAAGCCTCTCGGGTATGTCCTGTTTTCTGTTATCTTCGGGTAGTTAGCTCTGGGGTTTTGAGGTCCCCCTCCACCCCAGAAAACCAGCGTTGGAATGTAATGACGCTCCTTTCTGGGTTAAACCAGAGGCCCCCTGGCATCCTCCCTCTCTCCCTGCGGTCGACAATTTTTCGTGTGTTTTTTATGTCCAACCTCAACTGAGGTTTTGGGTAGCCGGCATAAGGAGTCTGGAGCTCCCTCCCCCCTCCCAGGGAGGGGGGGAGTGTGCAGATGGTGGACGCGACGACATGGTGATGTCACGCATTTGTGCGTTTTTGTTTTGGGAGTTCTGTCCACTGGTTGCTTTCAGTAGCAATTTCTTAACCAGAATAGGGGGTTTGTTTTGGCATGCTTACCTTTCTGGGTGCCTGATCTGGTCGATGGCAGACATAGAATGCTTCCAACCACAGGGGAGTTTCTATAGGTTATTACTCCTTGTGCCTCTTTGAGGGTGCCAGGTACTGGCTTGTGCATTCTATGTCTGCCATCGACTGGGACAGGCACCCAGAAAGGTAGGCACCCCAAAACAAACCCCTATTCTGGTGAAAATATTGCTACCGAAAGCCGAACGAGTGGACAGAACTCCCAACAAAAGTATCAAACTAGCATGATGTCCCTTCCCTGAACATGTCTATGTAAAAATTTTGAGAGGGCCAGAGAGGAAATGACAAGAAAATGGGTTCAAAATTGGAAGAGGCCTAACCCGCAAACATACCAGCAATACAATCAAGCAAGAAGAAAATACACAGAAGTGAGGAGAGAGGTAGAAATGAATTTTGACAAAGTGGTCACCTCCTTATATCAACATAAGGAGGCTTCAGGATCACTTGAATAAGGAGGCTTTTAGATCACTTGAATAATGAGGCTTTTAGATCAATGTATACCGCCTATGTGATGCCAGTTTTTAGAATAAGCTGCCCCATTGTGGAGCCCCGCTTAAAAAAAAAAATAAGGAAGCTCGAAAGGGTGCAGAAGTTTGCAACGAGATTCGGCCCTGAGCTGTGATGGATAACATATATAAAAAGACTAAAGGAACTAAACTTGACAACATTAGAATGGAGAAAGGAGAGGGGGGACATCATACAGACATATAAAATACTTATAGGGATTGACAAGGTGGAAACAGAGGAAATGTTTACAATGAAAGTACTGTACTAGTAGAACAAAGAGGACCTGTCCGAAACGCTGCGCGTACTAGTGGCTTTACAAGAATGTAATTACTATGCTATGTATCCTCACAATCCCAATGTACCTTCTCATATATATATAAATAAATAAATAAATAAATACATAAATAAATAAGAGGGCACGGATGGTAGCCTGAGACTCAGATGTGTCACAGAGACGTTAGAAAGTTTTCTTTTAGTGTAAGGGTAGTAAATGGAGTGGCCTAATGGAGCAGGTTGTAGAGGCAAAATCAATTCACAACAACTTTAAAATCAGGTATGCTAGGGAAATAGGTCAGAAGTCATTGCATTAGACATCTGGCAACTAGAAAAGCAGGGTCCAAGAGCTAGAGCTCAATAATACAGACACACATAAGTTGGTGACTGCACATTATCTCGTCTCTCTCACACCCTGCCCCCTCTCTCCTTCACACACTTTCTCTCTATCTTTGCTGCCCCCCCCCCTCTCCCTCTCAATTTCCTTTTTCCCTTCCCTCTTGCCTTTTCCCCTATCTCTTTCCCTTTCCTCTCTCTCCCCATCATTCTCCTTTTCCCATCCCTCTCTCTTTCATTTTCACCTCTCTCCATTCATTTACCCTCCTCTCCCTCACTCTTTCTTTCCTCCTCCCTCCTCTCTTTCTGAACTTGTAATATTATGAGCTGCTGAAAACTGGGAAACCTTCTGGAAAGCAAAACCACATCAGATCTCATAGGAGTCACCGGGGATGGGGGGGGGGTGGCAGATGGAGCTAAACCTTCATAAAGGGGGAAATGGGACTGACCGCCAACCCACCTATGGCAACCCCCTATCACCTATATGTCATCCTGAGATGTTGGGTGAAACTTGGCCCAAGCATCTGGCCTCCAACCTTCAATAGAGAGCAGACATTCTATTTTATAATATAAATTTATACAGGAAAAAGTGAGGCTATGTAGATGATAAGGGAGGCAAGAGATTGCACTAAAGAGCATCCTGTAACGCCTTCCTGTGATATGTTAGAGTGAAAAGCAGTGCCCAGTGTGCCAGTGTTAGTACTGTAGTGACCAGGGCAGGTCAGGCAGCCTCAGACGGTACCCAGGACAGGTCAGACTGCCTCATACAGTACCCAGGACAGGTCAGACTGCCTCATACAGTACCCAGGACAAGTCAGGCTGCCTCGTACGGTACCCAGGACAGGTCAGACTGCCTCATACAGTACCCAGGACAGGTCAGACTGCCTCATACAGTACCCAGGACAGGTCAGACTGTCTCATACAGTACTCCAGGACAGGTCAGACTGCCTCATACAGTACCCAGGACAGGTCAGACTGCCTCATACTGTACCCAGGACAGGTCAGACTGCCTCATACAGTACCCAGGACAGGTCAGACTGCCTCATACAGTACCCAGGACAGGTCAGACCGCCTCATACAGTACCCAGGACAGGTCAGACTGCCTCATACAGTACCCAGGACAGGTCAGACTGCCTCATACAGTACCCAGGACAGGTCAGACTGCCTCATACAGTACCCAGGACAGGTCAGACTGCATCATACAGTACCCAGGACAGTCAGACTGCCTCATACAGTACCCAGGACAGTCAGACTGCCTCATACGGTACCCAGGACAGTCAGACTGCCTCATACGGTACCCAGGACAGTTAGACTGCCTCATACAGTACCCAGGACAGGCCAGACTGTCTCTTACAGTATCCAGGACAGGTCAGGCTGCCTCGTACAGTACCCAGGACAGGTCAGACTGCCTCATACAGTACCCAGGAAAGGTCAGACTGTCTCTTACAGTACCCAGGACAGGTCAGACTGCCTCATACAGTACCCAGGACAGTCAGACTGCCTCATACGGTACCCAGGACAGGTCAGACGGCCTTGTACTTTACCCAGGAAAGGCTGGATAAGATGAAACTCAGAAAATGCCCTGCGATAATCAGTGTTAAGTGGCCTGTAATTGGCAGTTGGTTACCTATAATTGTGAATGGGCAGCCTGTAGTTGATGATGGGTGGCCTGTAACTAGCAACGTACAGGATGTAAGTTGTGCTGAAATGCCTGTATACTATGATGGGCAGCCTACATGTGGTGGTGGTTGGCCTACTAATGATGGTCAGCCTGCACATGGTGATGGTCAGCCTGCACACAGTGGTGGGCTTGCACCTGGTGATGGTCAGCCTGTGCACGGTGGTGGGCTTGCACCTGGTGATGGTCAGCCTGCACGTGATGATGGTCAGCCTGCACACGATGGTGTGCAACCTGCACGGGATGATGGTCAGTCTGCACACGGTGGTGGGGTTGCAAGTGATGGTCAGCCTGCACGTGATGAT
>WNGS01009683.1:0-22310 GCA_020271785.1 Procambarus virginalis | reverse complement strand
TTTTGAGGCCTTTGTAACCACGTATTGTAGTTTCCATCTTATAGGATAAGGATGAAAGACATATAAGCCTTCTGATATCTTTCTGGTGCACTACGGATATATAATAATATTAATATTTGCGAAAATATCTTTTTTGAATATCAGGACGGTAAAATAAACGAAATTTCAGCTTGGCTGGGCAAAATGAATGGGTTCCCAGATATGCGTGCATAATTTTCTCCTAAGGTGAAAACCAAAAACATTTTGATAGGTGAGGTTTGGCAGCTGAATTAGGACATCATTTGTCCTTTGTTTATTGTGACGGGCTGCAATTGTCTGGTATCGTAACGTATTCGTATTGGCGTGTAGAACGCTCTCGATTCACGAGCGGGAAACACGTCGTCTGGATTATCGAACATTTGGAAAATGTTTGTGATGACGGATGTCTGTGGACGGGTTGAAGTGCAGTATTGACGGTTCAGTAGAGATCTGTGTTTTTTATCATAGGTTCACCTCATCTACCTCACACAGGTTCACCACTTGCTACCACACACTACAACTCATCTCCCACCTCAACCACTGCTCACCACCACCACCAACCACTACTGATGGTGGTGGTTTGGTTGGGTGTAAATAAGGAGTTCCACATTTAGGCCAACAGGCCTCTTTAGTGGACATTCATAGTTGTTAACAATATATTAGTTTTAAGGCCACTTAATTATTTTTAGGGTCAATATTAACATGAAACATTTCTGAACTTGAAGCACCGTTATATGTCTCCCTTCCCTCTCACTCATAGTTGTCACGCTCGTCTCCACACTCAACATTGCCCATGACCACCTTTTAACCTATTTAACCACCTTTTGCCTATTTATAACATCCTGACCAATTTATGTGAATTACCCACTGATTAAAACTGAGCCTGGTGGGCTGTGACTCGTGGGTTGCAGGTGGACGGTACTCGGTGTTCGGGACGGGCGAGCTCCACATTCGTCACGTCACCAAGGCTGACGAGTTCCAGTCGTACCACTGCGAGACCCAACACGTCCTCACTGACGAGACCACCATCTCTGCTGTCGCTGGCAGGTGAGCCACATTCCCCATTTCCAATTTTTGCCCTTCGCTCTCTCCTCCCCCAGGTAACCGGGAAGGTGGGGAGGGGGGGGGGGAGGTTACCAAATCATTCCCCAGGTATCTGAAACCCGGTTCGACCACCCTGCTTCCCCCAAGTCTCTGCCACCGCGTTACTAGGGCTGTCACCAGGGTTCACCAGCCAAGACACCAGGTGTGTGCACTTACAGGTCAGTGAGCCTTTACCATGCAAGTCAGAGTATCCCAGGTCATCTAAACTCTATTATCCAAGCCACCGCTGCATTGATTTCCAGAGGGAATGAACCGCTCAACAGGTAGGCCTGCTCAGCGAGCCAAGGCAACATACTAGCAAGGTCAGCAAGACAACATGAGCAGTACCTGAATCAGGTCGTCAACAGGAAAGGTAGTGAGCAATCAGCCAGATCATCATGCGAGTCAAAATCAACAAACAAGTATAACTTTATTTAAGAAAATACAATATAAACATTAATAGTGAATAGTGCATTATCTGGACAGGTCACCAGGACAAACCTGCAAGACAGCAACACCAGCTCAAAAGGCACAGAAAACAAATCGGGGAACAAGTAACTTAAATGAAGACATCAATCAGGTCGTGAAAAACAAAGTTTTTTTCTTTATTGAAGAAAATACAATATACATCATATATACATAAGTTTTACAAGGCGATTATACATTACAATTCTTAGTGAACAGGTGTAGCAGTTGATGATGAGTAGGTGAGACGAGGGCAGCAGGCGGGCAGGTCGCAAGACACAGGTCAGCAGGAGAGAGAGAGAGGACCGGCCGGCGATGACTGGCGTATCAGGTTGCGGGTCAATATCCATTGAGAAGACTGACATGGGTGATACGAGAGAGGTGTGAGAGGCGGGCAGTCAGCCGGACAACTGCCACACGAGGCACCCACGCCTCCCTGGGCCCACGCCTCCCTGCACCCACGCCTCCCTGGGCCCACGCCTCCCTGGGCCCACGCCTCCCTGCACCCACGTCTCCCTGTACCCACGCCTCCCTGCACCCACGCCTCCCTGGGCCCACGCCTCCCTGCACCCACGTCTCCCTGTACCCACGCCTCCCTGCACCACGCCTCCCTGGGCCCACGCCTCCCTGGGCCCACGCCTCCCTGCACCCACGTCTCCTGGCCCACGCCTCCCTGCACCCACGCTCCCTGTACCCACGCCTCCCTGGACCACGCCTCCCTGCACCCACGCCTCCCTGACCCACGCCTCCCTGCACCCACGCCTCCCTGGTACCCACGCCTCCCTGCACCCACGTCTCCTGTACCCACGCCTCCCTGCACCCACGCCTCCCTGGGCCCACGCCTCCTGCACCCACGCCTCCCTGGCCCACGCCTCCCTGCACCCACGTCTCCCTGTACCCACGCCTCCCTGCACCCACGCCTCCCTGGGCCCACGCCTCCCTGCACCACGTCTCCCTGTACCCACGCCTCCCTGCACCCACGCCTCCCTGCACCCACGCCTCCCTGCACCCACGCCTCCCTGCACCCACGCCTCCCTGCACCCACACCTCCCTGCACCCACGCTCCCTGGGCCCCACGCCTCCCTGCACCCACGCCTCCCTGCACCACGCCTCCCTGCACCCACGCCTCCCTGCACCCACGCCTCCCTGCACCCACGCCTCCCTGCACCCACGCACCCTGCACCCACGCCTCCCTGCACCCACGCCTCCCTGCACCCACGCCTCCCTGCACCACGCCTCCTGCACACCACCCCACACCCTCCCTGCACCCACGCCTCCCTGCACCCACGTCTCCCTGGACCACGCCTCCCTGCACCCACGCCTCCCTGCACCCACGCCTCCCTGCACCCACACCTCCCTGCACCCACACCTCCCTGCACCCACACCTCCCTGCACCCACACCTCCTTGCACCCACGCCTCCCTGCACCCACACCTCCCTGCACCCATGCCTCCCTGCACCCACGCCTCCCTTCACCCACACTCCTGCACCCACGCTCCCTGCACCCACACCTCCCTGCACCCACGCCTCCCTGCACCCACACTCCCTGCACCCACGCCTCCCTGCACCCACGCCTCTCTGCACCCACGCCTCTCTGCACCCACTTCAGCACCTAGTCGAGGGAGTTGGTGGACAGGAGCTAGAGCCCCACTATGAACAAAGTGACGGCGACCAATGGACGATCCTAATGCTCCAGCTTCTGCTGGTAGAGATCTGGCTGCTGAGTCATCACTCTGTCTGCTGTCGTCGTCTATATCACACTCTGTGGCCACCTGCTGGAGTCGTCGTCTATATCACACTCTGTGGCCACCTGCTGGAGTCGTCGTCTATATCACACTCTGTGGCCACCTGCTGGAGTCGTCGTCTATATCACACTCTGTGGCCACCTGCTGGAGTCGTCGTCTATATCACACTCTGTGGCCACCTGCTGGAGTCGTCGTCTATATCACACTCTGTGGCCACCTGCTGGAGCCGTCGTCTATAACACACTCTGTGGCCACCTGCTGGAACAATATATAGCGCTGTGCAACAACATATGTCGTTCGTACAACATTTGGCTGTGCCACAACATGACTTAGTCACAATATATAGATGTTCCACAACATATGGCTGTTCTACCACGTAAATCTGTTGGTAGGGGAAGCCACAGAGGATTGTTGCATCTTTGCCCTTGAGTGACAGCTTTGAGTTCAATAAAGTCAAGGCAGCTATTCTAACTGGGAATGAATTGTTCCTGAGGCATATCAACTGATGTTTAAACATCTGAGGCGAAGGCCAGGGCAGACTTTGGTAGAATTTTCACAAGAGAAATGTAATATGTTATTAAGTGGTTAGATGCTGGAAAGATTAAGGATCTGAACGAACCCTCTCTCAGTATGCAATATTCTGGGTAGAGAGAGTTTATGTAGCAATTTAGCTAGAGAGAGAATTTTATAGAAAGAAGGGGGGTAGATATTTGTTCCTGGGAAGCAGCCGTCAGCTAGCTGCTGGCAGACCGTAGCTTGCTGAAATTCCTCCACCAATGAAAGTAGTGCCTGCAGTCAGGAGTTGATTATGAATTACGAGTAGAATGTATATACATGTTTTACTGTAAAGGAAAAATGGACTCTTTTTATGACCTATCGGTGGAGTAATGGTATTAAGGGGCAGAAGTGACAGGGTGTCCTCAGTGACTAGAGGTGTTGGCGAGTCTCACGGGCTTAGAGGTTCACCCTCCGCTAGACATCCAGATAAACCACAAACTTACATTCATCTAAAGTGCAAGAGATCATTGGGATGTTTAGAGAAACAACAGAGTAGGATATAGAGAGAGTCCAAGTTTCCTAATATGTTTCTATGGATCTAACAATGCCTGAGTGGATAATCCTTAAACCGTAAAATTGCCAGGCTAAGGTGTCTAGGTTGAATATCTTGACTAGTATTAATGACAGAGTATTAAGGGAAAGTCCTTGACATGCCTCAACATGTCTGTGCCACAACATGTCTGTGCCACAATATGTCTGTGCTATAACAAGGCTGTGCCACAACATATATGAATGTGTCTCATATAAATAACATATAACTTGTCTCCGGCAGGTTGATGGTGAACGAGCCTAGGTCGTCTGTACCGCCAAGGATCACAGACTCCCGCTCCGGCGTCACCGCCACCATCAGACGGACCGTGGAGCTGCCGTGCGCCGCCCAGGGCTTCCCCATCCCCCACTACCAGTCAGTCCCTCCTCCAATTTTTTTTAATTCTGCCCCGAGGGGCGAGTTTATTGGGCAGCGCCACTCATCTTGTGAGTGGACACACCGCCATAGTGACAGTATTGGGCAGCGTCACTCATCCTGTGAGTGGACACACCGCCATAGTGACAGTATTGGGCAGCGCCACTCATCCTGTGAGTGGACACACCGCCATAGTGACAGTATGGGCAGCGCCACTCATCTTGTGAGTGGACACACCGCCATAACAACATGTACATCACTCCCCAATAGGAAGAAAACCCGCTGGGTTGTTCATCCTGTCACTTGTACCCAGACACATGTTGTTAAAGATTCGCTACTTGGACCAAACAGCTCCAAGTAGCACGGGCTATGGTGACCCGTAGGTACTTTTTTTTGCCCAGACACAGCTGGGACTTGCTTAACTGTCTCAAGTGAACAGCTCCTCAAACAAGAAGATTAACATCTATCAACCCTTAAAAGCTTACGTTATCTTGTGGGTGCAAAATGGAGAAATCTTTTAAGAAAAGTATCAATATTTGACAAATAGTGTTTTTCTAACTCAAACAATGTGGGGTTTATTAATCTACACATATTTCTGATGTCTCTCAGGTGTTCACATTCACGTAGATAGTGGTCAAGGCGGTGTCCATCACTCTCACCACAGATTCTGCAACTTCGCTGATCAACTGTTGTTTCCATTCCATATCTCCATGGATATTTGTATCCAAGACGGATTCTCGCTATTACTGATTCTCTCCCTCGTCCTCCTCCTCTTCGGCCATAATGATTGGGATTGCCAGCTGCAATCATGTTGTACCATCGTACAGATTCACTGGTTTGTGCTTCTATCCTCCTTTCCTCAGTTACCTTGTCACGGTGATGTTGCCTGACAATACCTCTATTTTGTAGTAGAGTCTTGGTATGAAGTATTCAATATGGTCTCCTTCAGCGCCTTCAGCAGCCAGCACATCTGCTCGTTCATTCCCACATATCCCAACATGGGAGGGGATCCACAGAAACTTGATGACTCTTCCCTGATTGGTAAGTACTCTCACAGCTCTCTTAATTTCAGCGACTATTGCAAGATTTTCTGCCCGATTTTTACTTAGGCTTTGTAGTGCTGCTTTTGAATCGGAGCAAATCACTGCACCATTAGTGTTCCGTTCAAGAAACTTTAGCACCATAACAATGGCAGTTAGCTCTGCTTGTGTTGAAGAGGCATAGTTCTCAATACGTTCTTTTTCTTCATTTCTGCGTTGGAAAGTATTATCCTTGATTACCGTGTATGCTGCACCAGCCCTGCCATTGACAGGATTAGATGACCCGTCAGTGTAGATTTGATCTAGTTCATCTCCGGCTTCTTTATAAATTTCCTCGAGATACTTGTGCCTCATTTCTTGTGGTAACATGGATTTTTTCATTGCCATTTCATTGATGATGATCTTGCATGAGTCATCCTCCCAGGGAGGTAACCTCTCTACAGGCAGGAGCTCACGGGCTTGCTCAAGCAGGTGAAGCTCTTCGAGGTAGCAGACTGATCTGTGATGCCATTTTTTGCTTCTCCTGTTTCCCCCTGAAAGTAGCACAGAGCTCAGTTTTTTCTTAGCAATATCATTGTAATGGGGATCTCTGGCTATCCTAATTGCAAGCTTAGCATTCAGCTCCTGAATTCTGCTTTTAACACTGGGAAGGGACAACTCCTCTCGTAGATTAGACGTTTTGGCAGTTCTTGGAACTCCAAGAATGATTGTCATGGCTTCATTTTGAATGCTTTCAAGCCTTTTCATATCGCTTTGGGAGTAGGTGCACAGAACTGGTGCGGCATAGTCTATGACGGAGCGCACATAGGCTGTGTACATCATTTTAAGCACGGCAATAGAGGCTCCATGTCCATTCCAGGTCATAGCTTTCAGTGCCCTGAGTCGACTTTTGCATGTTCCTATGAGTTGATTTGAGCTCCTCTTTCTTCCCCTTGTTAGAGCCGACAGTGACGCCAAGATACCGATAGTGGTCAACCCATTCAAGTGTTACGCCATTAATTTGCAGTTCTTCATTTGCTCTCCGCTTGCGATGGGAGTATGCCTTCGTCTTGTTTGTGGAGAGAGTGAAACCGAGCTCAATACATTTCCTTCCAAGGAGTTCAATGGACTGTTCAATTTTTCCCAAGGTGGGAGCTTGTATTAGGACATCATCTGCATATCCCACTTGTTGTGTTCCTTCCGGAAAATCAATATTTGCAATGGCGTTCATAAGTACATTGAATAGTGTAGGGCTTAAGACTCCGCCTTGGGGGGTCCCGAGTTCCATATTCATTGTTCTGGAAACTGCTCCATTGAAGCAAACCTTGGCTTTCCTTCCTGTGAGGTAGTCTTCAACCCATTTCATGAGTTTCCCCTTGACACCCATGCATGCAAGCTCGTCTAGGATCGCAATCCCCTGTGCTTTGTCGAAGGCTCCTTTGATGTCCACAAATACTGAGTACCTAGCCGTGTCATTAGCCAAGTAATTAACTATACAATTTGCTGTGCTCCGTCCTTTAACAAATCCATTGACCCCCTCCACTAACCTGCCTATTTTGTGCAACAGTCAGTTTAGGATGATCCTTTCAAGCATCTTGCAAGTGCATGACACGAGACTGATAGGTCTGTAATTACCAGGGTCATTAGGCTTCGGTATGGGAACAATTATTGCGTGTTTCCATTGTGTGGGCAACACTCCACTTAGGAATGACTTGTTAAACAGGTGGAGTAGTGGATTGCCAGACACTTCACACAGTGCATTGAGTATGTCGTAGGTGACGCCATCTTGTGGTAGGGGTAGAAACTGTTGTTTAGTGGTAGATGTTGGGGTAGATGCTGTTGTTTTGTGGTAGATGTAGGGTAAACGCTGTTGTTTATTGGTAGATGTAAAGGTAGACGCTGTTGTTTAGTGGTAGATGTTGTTTCGTGGTAGATGTAGGGATAGATGCTGTTGTTTAGTGGTAGATGTAGGGGTAGATGCTGTTGTTTAGTGGTTGATGTAGGGGTAAACGCTGTTGTTTAGTGGTAGATGTAGGGGTTGACGCTGTTGTTTAGTGGTAGATGTAGGGGTAGACGCTGTTGTTTAGAAGTAGATGTAGGGATAGACGCTCTTGTTTAGTGGTAGATGTAGAGGTAGACGCTGATGTTTAGGGGTAGATGGTGTTTTTAGTGGTAGATATTGGGGTAGATGGTGTTTTTAGTGGTAGATGTTGGGGTAGATGGTGTTGTTTAGTGGTAGTTGTAGTGGTAGACGCTGTTGCTTAGTGGTAGATGTAGGGGTAGACGCTGTTGTTTAGTGGTAGATGTATGGGTAGATGTTGATGATTACTGGTAGATGTAGGAAGTGGTACATGTAAGGGAATTGTTGTTTAGTGGTAGATGTAGGGGTAGACGCTGTTGTTTAGTGGTAGATGTAGGGGTAGATGTTGTTTAGTGGTAGATGTAGGGGTAGACGCTGTTGTGTTTAGTTGACTCTCCCACCGGTGACTACGTGGTTGACAGATTAACTTTTGCAAGTTTTAGCCCATCACCAGTCAGCGAATGTCCTCGTTTTCAGTATACAGTCACCAGCAGTATACAGTCACCAGCAGTATACAGTCACCATCAGTATACAGTCACCATCAGTATTCAGTCACCATCAGTATTCAGTCACCAGCAGTATACAGTCACCATCAGTATACAGTCACCATCAGTATACAGTCACCATCAGTATACAGTCACCATCAGTATTCAGTCACCAGCAGTATTCAGTCACCAGCAGTATACAGTCACCAGCAGTATACAGTCACCATCAGTATACAGTCACCAGCAGTATACAGTCACCATCAGTATACAGTCACCAGCAGTATACAGTCACCAGCAGTATACAGTCACCAGCAGTATACAGTCACCAGCAATATACAGTCACCATCAGTATACAGTCACCTCAATATACAGTCACCAGCAGTATACAGTCACCTCAATATACAGTCACCAGCAGTATACAGTCACCAGCAATATACAGTCACCTCAATATACAGTCACCAGCAGTATACAGTCACCAGCAGTATACAGTCACCTCAGTATACAGTCACCAGTAGTATACAGTCACCATCAGTATACAGTCACCAGCAGTATACAGTCACCAGCAGTATACAGTCACCAGTAGTATACAGTCACCATCAGTATACAGTCACCAGCAGTATACAGTCACCATCAGTATACAGTCACCAGCAGTATACAGTCACCATCAGTATACAGTCACCAGCAGTATACAGTCACCAGCAATATACAGTCACCTCAGTATACAGTCACCAGCAGTATACAGTCACCAGCAATATACAGTCACCTCAGTATACAGTCACCAGCAATATACAGTCACCTCAGTATACTGTCATCAACACTGTACAGTACAAAAAAAAACATACAACACACTCGGAAGTTTGTGTCAGTCACCCCACAGTCAGGAGCCACAGTGGCGGCACTTCTCACCAGTCACTGTCCGCCTCTAACAGGGTCCAGCAGGTCCAGTCACTTTAACATCAGTCCGTCGCATGTAATTATTTTCTTTTGAAATTTCACCGCCGCCGTTGTTCATATTGTTGTGAACTAATTCATTAATTTCCAGTATAACATTGCTGTCAGTTACCGTGTGTGTGTGTACTCACCTAATTGTGCTCACCTAATTGTGCTTGCGGGAGTTGAGCTTTGGCTCTTTGGTCCCGCCTCTCAACTGTCAATCAACTGGTGTACAGATTCCTGAGCCTACTGGGCTCTATCATATCTACATTTGAAACTGTGTATGGAGTCAGCCTCCACCACATCACTTCCTAGTGCATTCCATTTACTAACTACTCTGACACTGAAAAAGTTCTTTCTAATGTCTCTGTGGCTCATTTGCATACTCAGCTTCCACCTGTGTCCCCTTGTTCGCGCCCCTCCAGTGTTGAATATATGTGTGTGTGTGTGTGTGTGTGTGTGTGTGTTGTGTGTGTGTGTGTGTGTGTGTGTGTGTGTGTGTGTGTGTGTGTGTGTGTGTGTGTGTCTGTGTGTGTGTGTGTGTGTGTGTGTGTGTGTGTGTGTGTGTGTGTGTGTGTCCGGCCGCTCTCTCTTCCTCTCTCAACCTGAATTTAATATAAAAATTATGACACCTTGTTGGCGTTGTAGTGCGGCCTGTCAGTCTATATTTACTAATGCCATTTTTTCAGCAATTCTAATCAATCATATTTTTTAACGAGTAAATCTGTCACTAAAACTATATATAAATTTTTATATGTATAAAAAATTCACCCAATGAACTGTTGGCAATCTATTTTTGTATTAATTAGAATTTTAAGTTCATAGAGAAGTGAGTGAAGTCCATCTAAGGTGTTGGGTGACCCGACAGGTGGCATCGGGTGTTCGGGGAGGAGGAGGTGGCGGTGGTTCAAGACGGCCGCATCCAGCAGGTGGGCGGGTCGCTCCTCATCCGTCAAGTCACCGCCGCAGACGCTGGCAGGTAGGAATTTCATCAAGGGTGTCGCGGCTGACGCCCCCCGACACCAGGTAAACAAATGGGTCCCACGTCTGATATTGTCCTGAAGATCAGTAGTGTACTGACACCCACATGGTCTGGCCACCTAGGTGTACCCGGGGTGTACTGACACACACATGGTCTGGCCACCTAGGTGTACCCGGGGTGTACTGACACACACATGGTCTGGCCACCTAGGTGTACCCGGGGTGTACTGACACCCACATGGTCTGGCCACCTAGGTGTACCCGGAGTGTACTGACACCCACATGGTCTGGCCACCTAGGTGTACCCGGGGTGTACTGACACACACATGGTCTGGCCACCTAGGTGTACCCGGAGTGTACTGACACCCACATGGTCTGGCCACCTAGGTGTACCCGGGGTGTACTGACACCCACATGGTCTGGCCACCTAGGTGTACCCGGAGTGTACTGACACCCACATGGTCTGGCCACCTAGGTGTACCCGGGGTGTACTGACACCCACATGGTCTGGCCACCTAGGTGTACCCGGAGTGTACTGACACCCACATGGTCTGGCCACCTAGGTGTACCCGGGGTGTACTGACACCCACATGGTCTGGCCACCTAGGTGTACCCGGGGTGTACTGACACACACATATACGGGGGTCATTTATGAAGGGCAGGATGTCCAGAGGGTCAAGGTGCCCAGTTGAGCAGTGTGTCCACAGGGGGAAAGGGTGTCCTGAGAGGGCAGTGTCCAGTTGGACAACGAGGACAATGTGTCCGCAGGGAAAGGGCATCCAATGGGACAGAGAGGGCAATGTGTGATGCGTGGGCGTCACTAAGTCACAGCAACCCTTCTCCGCCCCCCCCCCCAGCACCCCCCCCCCCTTTAGTCCTCCCCACCATCACTGAAAAATAAGAATAATAATTAAAAAAAACGAAATGAAAAACAATATAAATAAAAAATTGATCTATACTCACGAAATGCAATGCAATGTCCCACAAAATCTATATAAATAAAAATGGAAATCTTTGTTTGTTCAAAATCGCTAATCTCTGAAAGTTCCTCACCGATGGCTTTGAAATTTTGACACAGCGTTCCTTCACATACAGCATGTTTTTATATACCTACTATATAGATGCCACAACTGTGACAGGATAAAAAAATGCCTTTTTTTTTAAAAGAGCACCATCTGTTGCACGTTAAGGCAAGAAGAAACATGACTATCAAGATTTTTATACAGTCATATGGTNCACAACACACTTCTCTATCCTCTATGTCAGTGTCATTACCCATCCCCCCCCCCTCCTCCTCCTTCTTCCGCACGAGTTGACACACGTAATGAGTGACACCTGACACCTACGGTGCTGCCAGCTGGTGGCAAGTGTCGGAGCCGTGACCGGCTGAATACGGCGCTCAGCTAGAGGTACGACGCGTCGTGTGCCTTGTAAGGAGAACTGTGTGCCGGCGCTGGTAGCTATCTTGAGGTTATCTTGAGATAGTTTTTGGGGCTTATCGACCCCGCGGCCCGGTCCTCGATAAGGCCTCCTTTTTGTTACACACCTCCAGGAAGCAGCCCGTAGCAGTTGTAACTTCCAGGTACATAGTTCGGCTAGGTAACAGGTGCATCAGGGTGAAAGAAACTCTGCTAATTTGTTTCCACTGGGAATCGAACCCGGAAACTCAGGACTACAAATCCGAGCGCTGTCCACTCAGTTGTCAGGTCCCTATAGCTAGACAAATATTATTTGTTCCAGCTCCTGAGTCCGGCTCCCAACCTTCATTCACCCGGTTTTCAGATTTCTTTGGTTCTGTAAAATCATCGTTTTGTATTTGTTCGTTATTAATTTACCTATTCTAGTTCTGAAAAAAAAATCTTCGAATCAAGACCTGAATCAGGAACAAATATGCCAATTGCGCTGCAGAATGAGACCACCAGCTACAGGACGAAGATTTAACGATGTGTGTTAGCGGAGATGCAGCCTTAAGAGCCATGAGTGGGATTTATGCCCCATAAAACCCTCTGCCTTTGCCAAGTGCTGTCCCCTCAAGTCTTCCGGGACTCTCTTATTTCTCGTTTTCTGTTTCTATAAAGCACAAGTTTGTTGTGAAGATTGCGAAAATCTCAGTGTTACGTAAAGATTCTTGGAGTAACTTCGGTAGAGTTGCTCTTTACAACCTCCTCTGCGTATTTAACGTTGTCATAGTCTAGGAAAAGAAGCATTGCACTTGCAATGCTTCTTACATCCATCAACTTACATCCATCAACTTACATCCTCCAAGATTCAACCACAACAGCTGCCTAACTCCCTGGCGATGACCACTTATGTTCATTGCCAGACAAGATCGTGTTGATGCTAACTATAATCTCTGCCACGCTGGCATGATGTTAATGTTCATTTTAAAAAAGTATATTTTGGTTAGCAGTCTTTCCTTGTAGACATATATTATTAATATGACAGAAAAGTAAGATTTATAATTCTAACACGAATTTTTTCAATATTTCTTATGTTTCTTTTCACTGTCGATGGTAATTGAAAATCAATTCTCCAAAATTCATTTTTATTATAGTCTGACGCGACACTTGAGCGCATTTCATATTAACTTATTACATTTTCAAAGACTTTAGTTTACACACCACAACTATAACCTGCAAACACTAAACAGAGTTCTACTATGCTATAATTTAAAACGGGTTTCATTTTATATACCTGCATTTGGGTGAGGTGATATGTTACAACAGTTTTGGATGAGGTGAAAACAAACTTTCAACACAAGACAGAACACGAAACAATGGGATAATATTGGGTATAATATGGGTAATTGAAGGAAGAATGGAAGTAACTGCAGAGGGCCTATTGGCCCATATTTCTTGATGCTTCTATATTGGAGCGGAGTCTTGAAGTGGGTAGAATATAATTGTGCATTATTGGCTGTTGATTGCTGGTGTTGACTTCTTGATGTGTAGTGCCTCGCAGATATCAAGCCGCTGCTATCGCTGTATCTATCGATGATTTCCGCGTTTTTTGTTAAGACTTCTCTGGTGATGGTCTGGTTGTGGGAAGAGATTATATGTTCCTTAATGGAGCCCTGTTGCTTATGCATCGTTAATCGCCTGGAAAGAGATGTTGTTGTCTTGCCTATATACTGAGTTCTTTGAGGCTTTCAGTCCCCAAGTGGGCATTTGAAGGCATAGACGACATTGGTCTCTTTCAAAGCGTTCTGCTTGGTGTCTGGGGAGTTTTCATGAGTAGTTGGCCGTTTTGTTTGGGTTTTATAATAAATTCGTCAATTGTATTTCTGATTTTGTCTGTAGGAATGACATTCCTATAACAATATCTTTCAGGACCCTTTCCTCCGTTTTATGAGGCATCGAAAAAGAAGTTCCTGCAAAATAGTCTAATTGGGGGTACAAGTGTTGTGTTCGTTGACTCTTCAGAGGTTGCATGGCGTTTTACCTTTCTTTTTATGATGTCTTCAATGAAAACCATTGGAGAAGCCGTTGTTGACTAGGACCTGCTTACCCTACAGAGTTCTTCATCGACTTGCTTCCATCCTGAGCTGTGGCTGAGAGCATGGTCGACGTAAGCGTTAACAACACTCCTCTTGTACCTGTCTGGGCAGTCACTGTTGGCATTGAGGCACATTCCTATGGTTTCCTTAGTGTAGACTGCAGTATGGAAGCTCCGCTCCTTTCCATGACTGTTACATCCAGAAAGGGCAGCTTTCCATTGTCTCCATCTCGTACGTGAAACTCAACACAGAATTCTGCTCAAATACCCCCTTCAGCTGCTGCAGACATCAGGCATGAGGTAACTGTGTAAAAATGTCGTCAACATACCTGCAGTATATGGCGGGTTTCAGGTCCATGTCAACTAAGACCTCTGCTCGATGGTGCCATGTAGAAGTTCGCAAACAGGACACCTAGGGAGAACCCATGGCGACCCCATCTACTTGCTTATACATGTGCCTATCTGGGCTCACGAAGGGTGCCTCTTTAGTGCAGGCTTGGAGTAGTTTCCTCAGTGTGTTTTCTGGCATGTCAAGAGGAGCAGCTAGACCTGCAGCTATCAGGTCGTAGAGGAAATATTTCCTTGCCCAATCGTTCAATTTTTTTGCATGCTCGATATTATTAGTTCACATTCTTTATATATACCAAAGACACCACCTGTTCTTCCTGTTCCCTCAGCAAAGTAAGGGCATTCACTTGCTTTCTATTAGTTAAGTGAACTGTAAAAAGTCTTTGTAGTGTTCTACATCTCCAATTATCAGTGATATATATTCCTATATATATATTTGTAACTCCTAAAGATTTGTAATTCCTATATATTTGGTAACCTGAAGCTATGTGTGTTAATGACTGCAAAATGATACCTTTTTAAACACCATAGTCCGTACTGACGCAGCCAATTATACAGCTATCATATATAAATAAATACAACTATAATAAAAATACGTAGATATGGTTCAGATGTTGGCGGCGTGTGACAGGTGCACTTCTCTCGTGGACAGTTTGCGGCAGTACTACGAGGTGCAGGTCTACGACGAGTTCGTCATCAGCGGCAACACGGCCGTCATCAAGTGTCCACGTGCCCTCCTTCGTCAGGACTACGTCAGCGTCACCTCTTGGGTCAGAGGCAACGGCGAGCGTATCGTCTCCGATGTTCTCACAGGTGGGTCTGCTCTCTCTCTCTCTCTCTCTCTCTCTCTCTCTCTCTCTCTCTCTCTCTCTCTCTCTCCGCTCTCTCTCTCTCTCTCTCTCATTGTCTCTTTCCCCATGTACTCGCCAGAGACTTTCCTTAACAACGGCGCAGATGATGCCATTTCTAAGCAAAGGGTGAGTGGATATTCTGTGAGAAAATACTTGTAGTCGACTAACAAAGACGCGGGCACGCCAACTCCTGCAGATGAGAGATAACCAGTGAAGTTTTGTCTCTATCATGGCGGCTTTGTTTACCCCGCCCGTCCCACACTCCTTCCTTGGGAAGTTTGGCCCCCACTGGTGGCGCGCTGAGATGCTCTCAATCTGTATGTGCTCTCTTCCAGATTATAGGGGGGGGGGAGTGTTCATGAAGGAATAGGTAGTGGGGGGGGGGAGTTGATGAAGAAGAGGACGTTGTCCTGGTGAGGGAGAGTGGACAAGGGGAGAGGAACGCTGTCACGGTGGCAACAAATTAGGGGGAAGAGGATGCATTGACCTACTGAAGTACATCTGCATTTGTGCAGCTATCCTAGACTATATGAAGGGGCGTACAGTGTGTCAAAAGCCTAGCTACGTGATGCTAAGATATCCCCATCTCACAGGATGGTTAGTCATACAGAGGCATGTGATGAGTAGTCTGCACTGGCAGACTCTGGGTGCATTATGAGGATATCATCAACACAAGAGTAAGGCAGCAGTGGTACTAAAAGTCCCCATCTCGCAGGATGGTTAGTGACACAGGGCCATATGTTCAGTAGCCTGCACTGGCAAATTTTGGGTGCAATATGAGGATATCTTCAAGAACACGAGAGTGAATAAAGTAATTGCAAAGCTCCAGGTACCTCATGCCAACTGGTCAGGTCTAATAACTGGGAATTCGGTGATGTAGTGTGGGAGATTTGTGAGCAGTTCCTGCTCACAGAGTTTGCACCTGAAGTGCTCAGGATTGGGAGATCCGTCACCTGTAGCCCTTGGGTAAACAGCTCCACATACAACAGTGACAGAAACCTGGCTAACAAGAGCGGCTTTGTTATTCCACCAGCAGAGCGTGTTGGATACACTGCACCAACTCCATCAGAGATGCATCCTGTTGAAAGAAGCACAGCAGCTTACAGATGTTCTTGGTGGCTTATATTAATAACATTAATAATTGTGTAACTAGCTTCAAAAGACTGTTACCTGCTTAGCTAAACGAACTATGGGGTTCAGTTCCCGAACCAAATTAATTGAAATAAATAGGCTCTGAGCAACAATTACTAGACTCGAACAAGGGCCTCAGAGATAAGAGTTCGCCGTTCTACCGACCTGACCATGGATACTCACGATAAGGAAGGATGTCAAGGGTACCTAACTGAGACCCAACTGAGACTTTAACCTATTCCTAGAACACCACTAAGGTATCAGGAGGTTTATATCCCCTTCATTTATGTCATATAAAATCCAACCACAATAACATGGTTAATAAAATTCCATTCAATTGGATCACAGTACTTTTGAGGCCTTTGTAACCACGCTATTGTAGTTTCCATCTTATAGGATAAGGATGAAAGACATATAAGCCTTCTGATATCTTTCTGGTGCACTACGGATATATAATAATATTAATATTTGCGAAAATATCTTTTTTGAATATTCAGGACGGTAAAATAAACGAAATTTCAGCTTGGCTGGGCAAAATGAATGGGTTCCCAGACACGCGTGCATAATTTTCTCCTAAGGTGAAAACCAAAAACATTTTGATAGGTGAGGTTTGGCAGCTGAATTAGGACATCATTTGTCCTTTGTTTATTGTGACGGGCTGCAATTGTCTGTATTTTGAGTATGTGGGTTAACGTAAACGTATTCGTATTGGCGTGTAGAACGCTCTCGATTCACGAGCGGGAACACGTCGTCTGGATTATCGAACATTTGGAAAATGTTTGTGATGACGGGATGTCTGTGGACGGGTTGAAGTGCAGTATTGACGGTTCAGTAGAGATCTGTGTTTTTTTATCATAGGTTCACCTCATCTACCTCACACAGGTTCACCACTTGCTACCACACACTACAACTCATCTCCCACCTCAACCACTGCTCACCACCACCACCAACCACTACTGATGGTGGTGGTTTGGTTGGGTGTAAATAAGGAGTTCCACATTTAGGCCAACAGGCCTCTTTAGTGGACATTCATAGTTGTTAACAATATATTAGTTTTAAGGACACTTAATTATTTTTAGGGTCAATATTAACATGAAACATTTCTGAACTTGAAGCACCGTTAATATGTCTCCCTTCCCTCTCACTCATAGTTCTCACGCTCGTCTCCACACTCAACATTGCCCATGACCACCTGAAGCACCCTGTTAATATGTCTCCCTTCCCTCTCACTCATAGTTCTCACGCTCGTCTCCACACTCAACATTGCCCATGACCACCTTTTAACCTATTTAACCACCTTTGCCTATTTATAACATCCTGACCAATTTATGTGAATTACCCATTACCAACCCTTTACACTGATAAAACTGAGCCTGGTGGGCTGTGACTCGTGGGTTGCAGGTGGACGGTACTCGGTGTTCGGGACGGGCGAGCTCCACATTCGTCACGTCACCAAGGCTGACGAGTTCCAGTCGTACCACTGCGAGACCCAACACGTCCTCACTGACGAGACCACCATCTCTGCTGTCGCTGGCAGGTGAGCCACATTCCCCATTTCAAATTTTTGCCCTTCGCTCTCTCCTCCCCCAGGTAACCGGGAAGGTTGGGGGGGGGGGGGGGGAGGTTACCAAATCATTCCCCAGGTATCTGAAACCCGGTTCGACCACCCTGCTTCCCCCAAGTCTCTGCCACCGCGTTACTAGGGCTGTCACCAGGGTTCACCAGCCAAGACACCAGGTGTGTGCACTTACAGGTCAGTGAGCCTTTACCATGCAAGTCAGAGTATCCCAGGTCATCTAAACTCTATTATCCAAGCCACCGCTGCATTGATTTCCAGAGGGAATGAACCGCTCAACAGGTAGGCCTGCTCAGCGAGCCAAGGCAACATACTAGCAAGGTCAGCAAGACAACATGAGCAGTACCTGAATCAGGTCGTCAACAGGAGAGGTAGTGAGCAACTCAGCCAGATCATCATGCGAGTCAAAATCAACAAACAAGTATAACTTTATTTAAGAAAATACAATATAAACATTAATAGTGAATAGTGCATTATCTGGACAGGTCACCAGGACAAACCTGCAAGACAGCAACACCAGCTCAAAAGGCACAGAAAACAAATCGGGGAACAAGTAACTTAAATGAAGACATCAATCAGGTCGTGAAAAACAAAGTTTTTTTCTTTATTTAAGAAAATACAATATACATCATATATACATAAGTTTTACAAGGCGATTATACATTACAATTCTTAGTGAACAGGTGTAGCAGTTGATGATGAGTAGGTGAGACGAGCGCAGCAGGCGGGCAGGTCGCAAGACAACAGGTCAGCAGGAGAGAGAGAGAGAGGACCGGCCAGCGATGACTGGCGTATCAGGTTGCGGGTCAATATCCATTGAGAAGACTGACATGGGTGATACGAGAGAGGTGTGAGAGGCGGGCAGTCAGCCGGACAACTGCCACACGAGGCACCCACGCCTCCCTGGGCCCACGCCTCCCTGCACCCACGCCTCCCTGGGCCCACGCCTCCCTGCACCCACGTCTCCCTGTTCCCACGCCTCCCTGCACCCACGCCTCCCTGGGCCCACGCCTCCCTGCACCCACGTCTCCCTGTACCCACGCCTCCCTGCACCCACGCCTCCCTGGGCCCACGTCTCTCTGTACCCACGCCTCCCTGCACCCACGCCTCCCTGTACCCACGCCTCCCTGCACCCACGTCTCCCTGTACCCACGCCTCCCTGCACCCACGCCTCCCTGTACCCACGCCTCCTGTACCCACGCCTCCCTGTACCACGCCTCCCTGCACCCACGTCTCCCTGTACCCACGCCTCCCAGCACCCACGCCTCCCTGTACCCACGCCTCCCTGCACCCACGTCTCCCTGTACCCACGCCTCCCTGCACCCACGCCTCCCTGTACCCACGCCTCCCTGGGCCCACGTCTCCCTGTACCCACGCCTCCCTGCACCCACGCCTCCCTGTACCCACGCCTCCCTGCACCCACGTCTCCCTGTACCCACGCCTCCCCTGCACCCACACCTCCCTGCACCCATGCCTCCCTGCACCCACGCCTCCCTTCACCCACACCTCCCTGCACCCACGCCTCCCTGCACCCACACCTCCCTGCACCCACGCCTCCCTGCACCCACACCTCCCTGCACCCACGCCTCCCTGCACCCACGCCTCTCTGCACCCACGCCTCTCTGCACCCACGCCTCTCTGCACCCACTTCAGCACCTAGTCGAGGGAGTTGGTGGACAAGAGCTAGAGCCCCACTATGAACAAAGTGACGGCGACAACCAATTGGCTCTTACAATCTGGACGATCCTAATGCTCCAGCTTCTGCTGGTAGAGCTCTGTGGCCACCTGCTGGAGTCGTCGTCTATATCACACTCTGTGGCCACCTGCTGGAGTCGTCGTCTATATCACACTCTGTGGCCACCTGCTGGAGTCGTCGTCTATATCACACTCTGTGGCCACCTGCTGGAGTCGTCGTCTATATCACACTCTGTGGCCACCTGCTGGAGTCGTCGTCTATATCACACTCTGTGGCCACCTGCTGGAGCCGTCGTCTATATCACACTCTGTGGCCACCTGCTGGAACAATATATAGCGCTGTGCAACAACATATGTCGTTCGTACAACATTTGGCTGTGCCACAACATGACTTAGTCACAATATATAGATGTTCCACAACATATGGCTGTTCTACCACGTAAATCTGTTGGTAGGGGAAGCCACAGAGGATTATTGCATCTTTGCCCTTGAGTGACAGCTTTGAGTTCAAACAAGTCAAGGCAGCTATTCTAACTGGGAATGAATTGTTCCTGATGCATATCAACTGATGTTTAACCATCTGAGGCGAAGGCCAGGGCATACTTTGGTAGAATTTTCACAAGAGAAATGTAATATGTTTATTAAGTGGTTAGATGCTGGAAAGATTAAGGATCTGAACGAACCCTCTCTCCAGTATGCAATATTCTGGGTAGAGAGAGTTTATGTAGCAATTTAGCTAGAGAGAGAATTTTATAGAAAGAAGGGGGTAGATATTTGTTCCTGGGAAGCAGCCGTCAGCTAGCTGCTGGCAGACCGTAGCTTGCTGAAATTCCTCCACCAATGAAAGTAGTGCCTGCAGTCAGGAGTTGATTATGAATTACGAGTAGAATGTATATACATGTTTTGTAAAGGAAAAATGGACTCTTTTTATGACCTATCGGTGGAGTAATGGTATTAAGGGGCAGAAGTGACAGGGTGTCCTCAGTGACTAGAGGTGTTGGCGAGTCTCACGGGCTTAGAGGTTCACCCTCCGCTAGACATCCAGATAAACCACAAACTTACATTCATCTAAAGTGCAAGAGATCATTGGGATGTTTAGAGAAACAACAGAGTAGGGATATAGAGAGAGTCCAAGTTTCCTAATATGTTTCTATGGATCTAACAATGCCTGAGTGGATAATCCTTAAACCGTATAATTGCCAGGCTAAGGTGTCTAGGTTGAATATCTTGACTAGTATTAATGACAGAGTATTAAGGGAAAGTCCTTGACATGCCTCAACATGTCTGTGCCACAACATGTCTGTGCCACAACATGTCTGTGCCACAATATGGCTGTGCTATAACAAGGCTGTGCCACAACATACATGAATGTGTCTCATATAAATAACATATAACTTGTCTCCGGCAGTTGATGGTGAACGAGCCTAGGTCGTCTGTGCCGCCAAGGATCACAGACTCCCGCTCCGGCGTCACCGCCACCATCAGACGGACCGTGGAGCTGCCGTGCGCCGCCCAGGGCTTCCCCATCCCCCACTACCAGTCAGTCCCTCCTCCAAATTTTTTTTTAATTCTGCCCGAGGGGCGAGTTTATGGGCAGCGCCACTCATCTTGTGAGTGGACACACCGCCATAACAGCATGTACAACACTCCCCAATAGGAAGAAAACCCGCTGGGTGTTCATCCTGTCACTTGTACCCAGACACATGTTAAAGATTCGCTACTTGGACCAACAGCTCCAAGTAGCACGGGCTATGGTGAGCCCGTAGGTACTTTCTTTGCCCAGACACAGCTGGGACTTGCTTAACTGTCTCAAGTGAACAGCTCCTCAAACAAGAAGATTAACATCTATCAACCCTTAAAGCTTACGTTATCTTGTGGGTGCAAAATGGAGAATTCTTTTAAGAAAAGTATCAATATTTGACAAATAGTGTTTTTCTAACTCAAACAATGTGGGGTTTATTATTCTACACATACTTCTGATTTCTCTCAGGTGTTCACATTCACGTAGATAGTGGTCAAGGCGGTGCCCATCACTCTCACCACAGATTCTGCAACTTCGCTGATCAACTGTTGTTTCCATTCCATATCTCCATGGATATTTGTATCCAAGACGGATTATCGCTATTACTGATTCTCTCCCGCGTCCTCCTCTTCGGCCATAATGATTGGGATTGCCAGCTGCAATCATGTTGTACCATCGTACAGATTCACTGGTTTGTGCTTCTATCCTCCTTTCCTCAGTTACCTTGTCACGGTGATGTTGCCTGACAATACCTCTATTTTGTAGTAGAGTCTTGGGTATGAAGTATTCAATATGGTCTCCTTCAGCGCCTTCAGCAGCCAGCACATCTGCTCGTTCATTCCCACATATCCAACATGGGAGGGGATCCACAGAAACTTGATGACTCTTCCCTGATTGGTAAGTACTCTCACAGCTCTCTTAATTTCAGCGACTATTGCAAGATTTTCTGCCCGATTTTAACTTAGGCTTTGCAGTGCTGCTTTTGAATCGGTGCAAATCACTGCACCATTAGTGTTCGTTCAAGAAACTTTAGCGCCATAACAATGGCAGTTAGCTCTGCTTGCGTGAAGAGGCATAGTTCTCAATACGTGCTTTTTCTTCATTTCTGCGTTGGAAAGTATTATCCTGATTACCGTGTATGCTGCACCAGCCCTGCCATTGACAGGATTAGATGACCCGTCAGTGTAGATTTGATCTAGTTCATCTCCGGCTTCTTTATAAATTTCCTCGAGATACTTGTGCTCATTTCTTGTGGTAACATGGATTTTTTCATTGCCATTTCATTGATGATGATCTTGCATGAGTCATCCCCCCAGGGAGGTAACCTCTCTACAGGCAGGAGCTCACGGGCTTGCTCAAGCAGGTGAAGCTTTCGAGGTAGCAGACTGATCTGTGATGCCATTTTGCTTCTCCTGTTTCCCC